>ML348187.1:0-10000 GCA_005239505.1 Nicotiana paniculata | reverse complement strand
TCCTTTCCTGATGGACTTGAAGTTCTTCATAGGCAGGTGGGGTAGAAAATCTTCTCTCAAAAAGAGACAGACCAGAGATGACAGAGGAAGGTATTCGGTTAAAAAAAGATAAGGCAGTCAGAACAGCTTCAGTCCAAAATTGACTAAGGACAGAAGCAAGCTACAAGCCTTAGCAACCGCTTTCCTGCGGACCTTATGTAAAAAAAAAGCAGCGAAGAAAACAAGACACTAAGTTGTTGCGCTAACTCGCTAGCGCTAGCGCACTACGGCTTTTCAGCCTCTTGCGGGTCCCTTCATTCCCTCCGCCTTACACGGTCTTAAAAGAGTACCTAAGGCGGATTAGTGGTTTATTTTCAAAAGGGATTTTATTTACCGTAGCTTTTAGACAGCTAACAACTAAACCACTAATCATACAGCTAATAAAATAAAGTCGGTCACTACTAAGACAGCTCATAAAAATCATTTCAGGTTCAAGGGCTAAAGCTTCTCTTAGGAGAATCCCTTCGCTACACTCGACTTAAAGGCACCTACGAACTCACTCATAAGGAAACTCATCAAGTAGGTCTTTCGAGTCTTTCAAGTACTGGCGAAGCTTTAATTGAAGACCTTTCAGTGCCCTTTCGTTTGGTCCCCTGGGTACCTTCTCCGCACTTACAGGTAAGCATTTCAAGTAGATAAGACCATAAAAGAAGAAATGGGAAGGAGTACTGCCATTATGCACTATTATTTTAATGCGAAAGTCAATTATTCCCAGCTTTGATATGAAGGTATGGGGGAGATCAAAAGGGAGTATGTTAGTCAAATAGAGGGCTCTCACGAGGGTGTAGTCCACGGCTTTAGCCTTAAGCTAGGTTGGGTTGTAGTTTTTGTATTGGGCGAACCTAAGCGTTAAATAGCGCCGTTTAGTGGCGTGCATGGAGTAGTCGTCTTGTTGCTGGTAGGTGCGACTATGTGAGTTGAAAACAATACACCACGGTATGTATGAGTCAAGATTTTACTTTGTGATCCGAAGGAGCAATTTGGATTACTGCAGACTGGTTTCCTCCCATATACCCCCGCTGATGCGTATTTCCTACCATTGAAAAAAATAGAGAAAACTGCTAATCCCACCCACGTCGTAAACAGATTCCCTACCTGATCCATTTCAAATCAAGCCGGAGGTCTTCGAGCCTTGTTACGGACTAAAGTCCTAAATAAAAGCGACCCCAATCCCTCCCCAACCCAGGTCAAAGGTCTTCCCGCCCTTTTTTTCAGGGGCAGAGTCAAGTTCGTTACGGTCAGCAAATCATCCCCGCATCATATCGATATCGATTCAGATCACCTCCCCAAGCCTGCCTAACCTAATTGTGTGTGATCAATCAATCGTGACAAGTCAACCGATCCATAATGAAAGCACCTGTAGATAGAAGCCATTTTTCGACCGGTGGACTCATCCTCAATGCCGTTTAGGCTCTCCAGTTAAGTCGGTTGTCCGCCGCCTTTCTTTCCCATGCCCGAGATGGCCTTATGGTCAACTTCTATTCTGCTTGTTGGAAGGTCGTCCGAATATCTTCCCGGGTCAACCCACTCAATATCCGAGAGAGGGTAGGCTTTTGGAGGCCGAAGAGACGGCGGATAAGGAAGCAGATGGATACGTACTTGGAAATAAGCAGATCATAGATAAGTTTTTTCATGCCTCGACTCTCCCTCGGTTCGTTCGGAAATCATGGTAGTCTTTTCATGGAGATTATTGGGAACGGAAATGTGCCTGGGGTTAAGAACAACGACAAAACTGCCTTCTGTCTGTTGCCATGGAATGTATAGGTAGGGATTGTTTTATGCTTGGAAAGCCCGTTCCGCGCTCTCTATCCCCTTTTTTGGGGGTCCCCATGAACCGCTTTTTAGTATTCGTGTTCGCCTTCTTTCTTCCTTCCCTTCCACACGGAAGGATCATGGGGTTCTCCCAACATACATATCCGGGGGTGCAACTGTTTAGTAGGCAAGCATCGGAACAGGTGGATCCCAGGTCGAATTCCTGATCTATTCGTTTTAGCCTTAGAGGATTGATCTTTTTGAGAGCACCGCACTGCGATTGAATGGCGGATTTCAATGATGAAGAGAAAAGTCTAGTTCTCTTTTCATTTGAAAGGGGAATGGATGTCTTATTGAGAGTGATTACGGAAGAACCTTTTCATAGAGGAGAGCGATAGGCCGGTTTGAAGAGCAAGCTTGAAAATAAATGGAGAGGTCATTCATTCATAGCAGAAAAAGCGCTCACTCACTCATATCTGAAAGGGCAGGCGGGGGGATCTCTATCCTTAAGATAAGATTTTTTTCATTCTTAAAAGCCTTTTTTCATAGATAATCAGTAGTATTCCTCCCGCTAGCTATTCTGAGTAAGAGGGGGAGGACTTGATGTGACTACTATTAGACCTCCAACCCCGAGAGACTCTACAATCATTATGAGCGGATAACCCTTTTCCTTCCCTTCTATAGAGAGTTTTCCCCTTTCTCCCCGGGTAGTTGACTCACTCCCAGTGCCTACCATTTCTATATACTTTTGAAAATAGAGAGGTAGTCGCAGCAGGAGAAGCACCCCTAAACCCCTGAGATCACTCGACCACGACCGGTCAATATCCTGTCATTGCTATCTCGTGCGCGAAAGGTTGCTCATGCTTCCCAAACGTCACGCATTTTTAGGTAATTAGTCTACAGCTCCCTGGACAGCAAAATAGGGGTGACTTCACATTGTTTCCTGACACGCCTATCTTTGTTTTAGGGAAATCCTCTCCCCGTTCAGGCGGATGCCGCACCTTGCGCTTGTGAATAAATGTGATATATACCTCTTTTATCAACACGTGACTGTGTACCCAAAAATGGAAGCTACATGTCTTCGCTNTCTCCCCGTTCAGGCGGATGCCGCACCTTGCGCTTGTGAATGAGTGTGATATATACCTCTTTGCTCAGCACGTGACTGTGTACCCCGAAAATGGAAGCTGCATGTCTTCGCCCGCTCCCGGTTCATGGTGGAATCCATTGAATGCGTTGGTAAAGCACGGGATTACGGCCGAAAAGCAGAGGTTTCCGCTAGGCGAAGGAGCTCACAAAATATCCTAACTCTCTATGGGCAAGAAGCAAGGGCGCAGCTGCTGCGCGAAAGCCGGTCTTACCTTCTATTATATTAGTAAAGGGCCTTTAGGCTTGACTAATAAGATATATAGGGCTTTTCCCTTTACTAGTAAGAGGCAAAGATCATCAGCTTTTAGTCATCTATCTCGCTACCTACTCCTTTTGCAAAAAGGCTTTGGGGATAAGATCAGACTCGAGAAATAGTCTACTTCAAGGCTGCAGGGAGGACTACGCTCTGCAGGTGGGCATCACTATTTATCATGTCAAGACGGAATTCCGGTTTGTTTTTGAAGGTGATAAAAAAGATTCGACGAAAACTGGGCATACATTCGAGAGACAGAAGGATTAGTTCGTGTCTGGGTCAAGGGGACGGGTGACCTGAACCCTCTTCCTCCGGTAAGAGCTATCTAACCTCTGTTGTCTTGCTATAACCTAGTCTTACTCGCTCTTACCTCCCTGCCTGTTTTCGTTTCTTTCTTTTTTGAGAATACCTGCCCTGCTGCCTCTGCTCTCGTTCGGGCCCCGGGAATCCCTTGCTTTTGGCTAAGGTCTTTTTTCATTCGCCCCCCCCCCCCACCTCAAAACTACAAATTAAAAAACACTACTGGAACAACACGACATCAATACCATAACAGATATACTTACCGACAAGAGAGAGCGAGACTGACCAACCCAAGAGAGAGAACGGCAGAGTGACTCCCCCCTTTCACTTAAAGGCCGGAAGAAAAAAATTTCCCACGGCCTTATTTACCAAGCTCGGGACTAGAGGAGCATTTTTGGAATTTGAGGTATCGCTTGTAATGTAATAAGGATGAAGTCTCATTCATATAGTAATGTCCCTAGCTTGCGCCCTATTTGAGACTAAGGCAGGTTTGGAACCATGTCCTATCACCTTTATCAAATCCCTAGCTCTCTTCCTTAGTGAAACTGCCCTATTCCTACCATGGGAATATCTATCTTTCTTTTTTCTTTCATATATATAGTTTAGGATAGAAAAGCAGACGGTCTCGTATATGAAGAAAGAGATTGTTGACGTTAGTAGACTAATCTATTCATTGGTAGGGCATTTCTTCCTGTGACCGCCTTTCCTACCAAAAATCTAACCCAACAAAATCCGAATTTTTTCTAGACTAGACCTTCGGGATTTTTTTAGGGTTCATACATGCATTGATCCAGTCGAAGAACCTGCTCCAGAGCGACTACTCCGCCTAGCCTATCTTCCTGCCTGCCTCTGGTTCTCTATGTTCGGTTCCACAATCAATCCCAGATCCATCTATTTGAGGGAGGTCCAATTTCGCGCTCTTCTAATTGCTTAGAAGGGTTCAAGAACCCCTTTACATCTAGGCTCATCGAAGCCCTATTCTGTGTATATTCAGGAACAGGGCTATCAAATGGTCGACTGCAAAACCCATCAGGGTTCAAAAATAGTATACTATTATGATGCCCTCGATCGGCGATCGTTCAACGGACTAATTTTGCGATGTCTGTCACATGAAGAAGCTCAGCAAGCCTTGCAAGAAGTACATGCTTTACTAATAGGGGCATAGTAATAGTTGTTTGCTGGGTTAGTTTTGCTCTCTACCTTATCACGGTGGGATGGAAACAAGAGAGGTCAACTGGAGTGGAAGCCAAAGGACGGGGCCGAGAATCTGTGATCGATCCGAAGAACCACTCCCAGATACGATTCTGCTCCCCCTTCGTACTACCATGAGATTCTTGCCCGGCTTTCTTTCGGCTTAAGAAGGCTGCGGTGAGAATGAGAATCACTTCGGAACTCTAGGGGAATGGGCGTTTTAGGGCGGGATCTAAAAGCTCTCCAACGTGTTGCGGAGCCTTCGGCCGTGAGAGGGTGGATGTAATTCAGCTCGAACGAAGTCAGAGGGGTAATAGACTATTACCGTTCAGCTCATGTGACGAACCGAACATGGTTAGGTACCGAATTCTGCGAAGAACCGGATCTATATCAAGATCTCCATTACGTCGTACGATATATCGATCCAGAGAACTTACTTTCAGTTTAAGTCATCCATTCTGCTCCTATCTAAAGTGATGCTAGGCTGCTTCACAGAGGTGCGCTTCGCTCGACCACATGATGAACATAAGAGGATGATATTTACAAGGACGGGAAGCGGTATCGAACAAGAATAGCTGGAAGCGAAGCACCCTTTGAAAAGCTTCTATCTGACAGGAGGAAGTAATCAACTAGTGAATGAAGGGAAAGATGACGCCCAGGCGAAGTCAACTTATTCAAGATTCCTCTTTAATTCAGGTAACTAATTAAGCGAATCTATCTACCAGCAAAGACAGGTTAGAATGGTAATCTATGCTAGGAGTGCCCCTTACCTTAAACCTTAAGTAGCTTTCTGAAGGAAGTGTGAAAGTAAGCAAGAAAAGTCTCAACCCGAAATCAATAGCCCGCAAGAAATAGAAAGGAAAAAGCCCATCTCTTTCCAGTAGTATGTATCTTTACTTCCTTGAACTTCTATGGAGGGCTTAGTTTGCGCAGTTGAGTGGCGCTTGTTGAATACCTCTCGTAGGCCTGATCTCAACAATTACATATATAAATGGAAGTAAGTCGCTTTTAAGACGCACGACTAGAAGAAAGAGATCTTTCTATTGATAGGAACGGAACTTCTTAGAAAAGCTGCAACGACGGGACTAGTTTCAAGCAGAATCCGAATAAAGAAAAAGGCAGGGTCGGAGCAGACGTCAGTAAGTGAAAGAAAAAGGAAGATTTTACAGCTAAATAAAATGAAAATTAATCACCTTTAAGAATATTAAATAATATTGTAGAATAAGAGGGAAAGTACAAGTAGAAAGAAAGATTTTTTCTCTTTTAGCGAGGAAGAGAAAGAAGAAGCAGATGCTAACTCAACCGAATAAGGAGAGGTTTTAGGCGGAAGAAAACAGCTCGGCTAACAAGGGTTGCAGTTGAACTATATACAAACAGCTCTAGCTGGAAAGGGGGATAAGCTCGACAAAGACTTCGAAGGAAAGGAGGTAACCAACTACTAGACCGAAAGGAAGGGGGTTTACCAACTGATCAATAAGTAGTTGAGGGGGGAATTGGTCCTACTACTGAGCCAGGATCAAATTCTTCCTTTCCGGTTACATTTCTTGGCCTTTTGGACAAACAGATAGCACATGACCAAAAGTTTTTACACCCATGAGCTAAGGCACCACCCTTCTTTCCGACCCGGATTGGAAGAATTTTACACATACTGAGGTTTTGGGTCTTCATGAGTAGTTCTTGTCGACGATCCCTTGAAAAAAGTCCTTTGTTGAGCCGGCTTTCGCCCCTGACAAAGGACTTTCCCTGGGTTGGGACTCTTTGGACATGACTAGTTGCTTCGATTCCACTCATGTTAGCTCATAACTTCGCTCCTCGATCACTTTATCTTTCTAGTGATCTAGTGATGCGGGAAGGGAATGATAATTAGACTCCTATAGCAGTTCGGGAGCATCGGCATCTATTTGGTAGAATATAACGACCTGATCTCTTTGCTTTCGATGGCTGCTCGGGGCTGAAACATAGTGGAAATGCGAATATGATCGATCCCGGCTCATAAGAAGTACGGAGGTTCTTGTAAGTTGGGTCAACGGTTCCAGTGACTCAAGGAATAGGGAATTTTGGCACTGTTGAAGTGATTGGTGGAAATGCCCTTGAGACGAGAATCCCGTTGAAATGGAAAGTCCTTGGTCTACATACATTAGTAGTAGGTTACGCTCCTATTATTGAAAAGGAGTTATCCTCCTCAAAATCCTTCCCCCCTTGGTCGAGTTGGCTTAAGCCCGAATCCATCCTTACGGAAGAAGGGCGGGATATCGGCTACGAGAGAGAGTCCTTGTTGTTCACCTCCGCCTCCCGACGCTGCTGACCCCTACCGGGACCTTTTTCCTTTATTCGCTACAAGACTGGTCCAAAATTCTAGTTCGTTGCACTCACCCTTCATTTCTGTTAATCATTTCTGTCGGTCCCTGTTGGTTAATTGTGTCAACAGAGGCAAGGAGTACCGCTGGACTATCTCACTAGCAATCCTACTTCAACGAACTTCTCGTAATACGTAAAAAAAAAGTATCCCGATCCTGTAGGAGTGACAGCCGTAGTGGAGATCGATGAAGATCTTTATTCTTAAAAGAAAGGGCAAGCACCGAAACACAAGAATGATCAAAGAGAGGCCTCAGCTGACGCTAATAAATCCAAAGATCAAGAAGGAGGTGATGATGCGATTCCTTATGTACCTGTGTCTGTGTCGCTTGACAAGAATCAGTTGACCTCTCTCTATTTGTGTTTTCTTCTAGGTCGGCTGACCCTGGTCTTCTTTGAGTTTATGATATTCCCCGCTCGTCCGAGCTTTTTTATGCCGAAGAAAATGCTTAGATGAGAAGAAGTCAGAGCAAAAGTCAAAACAAGAAGGACAAAGAAGTCTCTTCCACTCCTCTAGAGGTTGAGCATGAGGAAGTGATGGGGACAACGATGCTCGTGCAAGATAAGATGACGACTGGCTGACTTACCGAATGGACGGACACTTTGATATTGATCGTGCAATCTAAGTCGCAATGAAGGACTATCGTCAATGCGGTTGGAGCCGCTAGATCCCACAGTAGCAATCCTCAAACTGATAAACCAACCTTTCACTTCTTATATAGGGAATCATCAACATAAGGACCAGAAGACGACATTCTAAGGCTATATAGAGCCCTTATCCAAGAAATGAGCTATCTTGCTTAGCATACCTCACCAAAGCTCTTCAAATCAATCTCCTCGGTACTTGAACTTGATTCTTTAAAGCCGGGAACTCCATTCAATTAGCCGGGCATAAGCTCTCCCCTTGCTTTGCTCATTTTCTCTTGATACGCTTACCTTGCCCGTTTAGGTTTTCAAGAAGTAGACACGGGCAAGGAAATTCCTAGCTAGGTTCTTCATCTCAGTGCTCTCTCGGCAGCTAGCTCGTCAAAGTACCAAACCCTGGCTTTCTACCCTGAACATTGGGTATCTTCTTCTGGCCCCTTGGGGGCAAGTGAGAGCACTAGATCGAATACACAGGATTGTCCATGTTTTTTTACCTTAGCTCTACTTAGACTACTTCTTGATTTTTCCTTTTTACGATTGTTTGCTTCCAAAGGCTTACGCGGGACAACAGTTCCATTCATCATCATAAAAGAGGAACGAACATTCCCGATTGGGTTCTTGGATTGGGAGGACTTGCCGCATGCTTCGTTTCCATTATCGCAATTATTGTCATAATTTCTTCCTTCACCATCAGAAAGATTGACAGATACGAGAGAAGAGGAAATGGAGGCCAAACATATAGTAAGGTACCAAAACGGTTGTCACTTGCGGCACAAGATTTGGTTCAGCTTCAAGGGTGGTGCTGTGAGGGACAAGGGTAGCAATCCTTTATTTTCGGAAAAGACCCGTATGCCCACAGATCAACGGACCGGCGGGAGAAAAGCACCACAGCGGATATGGAATTCTATTTCCACTTTCAGTTTCACCTCGCGACTTGGGATACGTGCAAGGAGAGCCAGGGAAGGGGCAAGGGGTTCACCCACTTTCACGAGTTTCATAGGTTCAAGAGATCCCACTATAGAAGTGTCTAGCCATTCACCGAAGGAAGGGATTCTTTATCAAAGTCTCCGAAACGGGCACTTAACCTCATTCGATGATGGGGTTGGGGAAATTGACCGATCCTAAGCTAAATCTAGCTTTGATGGTGTGTCCGCGGGTCCCTTCCTCTCAACGTCTGAAAGAACACTCTAATGGAAAGTCGGGCTAATTATAATATAGGGATAGAAAAGGAATTGGCAAGGGCAAGGTCCGATCGGAAATAGGATAAATAATGGAAAAAGTCCCTCTCCGATAATAGGACTTGAAGGCTTTAGCTATGCGAGCCTTCCACTACGCTCCTTTGTTATAGAATTAATGGTCAGAAACTTGCCTTACTTAATCTCTTTTGAGATAAAGGTTCTTATAGAGGTGAAGGCACCCATATCACATAAAATAGTTAGAAAGCTCGCGCTCCATTAAGTGTATAGATTTAAATCCAGTAGAAGTGGGAGTGCCGCAAGGCTTTTGAGTTAAATGATGCTCAGGATTGAGGAAGTGGTCTTATTTGCATTCANTTCAATCCATTCAGTCAAGCCTTTCCAGGTCATCTTGAAAAAGGATGGATAAACTTTATCGAAAAAGGTTAGGAAAGCAGGTGCTCTTATTGGACGTCACGGGAGAAATCCCGATGGCTGAGAGGGTCATACCCTTCCGAGCTGTGGAGCGTACCAACTTCACTTTGATTAACATCGAGTTGAATGTTTCGTTGCTGTCTAATGAGGCGCAACATCGGTCTGGACTCTGGACGGTCTGTCCAAGGGACTGGAACCCAAGGCTCTTCTTAGTCTAACATGATTGTTGTAACCTCGGCGGGTTGCTCATTGGATTTTGATGGAATTCAGTGACAGTCCACTCCTTAGGTCCAAGGTGCCTTCCAATGGCAATGAGGGTTCTCATCTAAGGGAGTTTACAGTGGTGAGCTCAGTTATAGAAGGAGAGTTCGACCAAGCATTGGCGGGGAGGATTGCAACTGGGTTGATCAGCCGGTATTGGGGGCGGGGGAAACTGACCCAGGCTCCATTTCTTAAGACCTTTCGTCTTTCCCGATCGTATCTCTCAAAAGATCCAAATTCTTGTTATCGATTATTTATGATCAAAAAAATTAAATTATGAAAACTCCTTTGTCTTATTTAGACCTTTCTGAAAAATCTACATTACATACTCTTTTTCTACGAGATGCTGGGAATCCCGTTGAGTTCTTGCGCTTTCATGTTGACAACTCAATTCATTCGATTACTACAGGGATGAACCCAATCCAGAATATGAACCATAAAAGAAAAT
>MDKI01207018.1:0-10071 GCA_005239505.1 Nicotiana paniculata | reverse complement strand
ATATATATATATATATATATATATATATATATATATATATATATATATATATATATGCAATTGATTATCTTCTTATTTCTCAAAGATTTGGTTGATTTCACCGTCTTGCTGGTTTTTCACTCTCTTGCTACATCAAGGTCTTAGCTATCGATATACTACAGAGGTGAAGCCAAAGAAAAGGTAGAGCTTTTCTGGGTTTCATAATCCTTAGAGATATCTTTCTAAAGTTTGTCACTACTTTTTTGTTGCAAACGTGTATATTTTCAAATCAATTTTGTTTGGGTGAGGTATTTCGAATTATAAACTAATATTATAATAATTATTTTACAAATTTATCATCCAGAGCATATATTAACCATCATTATACCAATTCATTATGCAATTTGTGCTAAACAGACGATGGATTAATATACCTAACAATATCTAAAACAAATATAAAAAATAGCACCGTGTAAAATAATGAAAGTAAATTAAAGTATATAATTTAAGAAACATAAATGAGAGAAATTATAGAAAAGAAAAACGAACATAAGGCTTGGTCGGCTTAGTGGCTTCCGCAGATGCGGATGATGGACCACAAAAGTGGCGCCGCAGAAGCGAGAATGCTGGGCAGATTATTTAAAACGAGGGTTTCGAGATTTCATCATTTTTAACATTTCAAGCTCGGAATTTGGCGATTCTTGAGCGGATTTTTAAGGGATTTTTTGAGGTAAGTCACTTGTGGTCTAATTTATTCAATAATTATGTTCCCCCATTGATTTTCCCACCTAATTTGTGTATATTTAAGGTGAAATTTGGAAGTCTGGGGCTAGGGATTTGGAGAGTTTGATTTGGGGATTTAGTGTCGGATTTTAGTAAATTTGGTATGGCTAGACTCGTGGTTGAATGAGCTTTCAGGTTTTGTGACTTTTATCAAATTTTGAGGCGTGGGCTCGAGGACCGGCTTTTGAGTCGTTGATTAATAACTTAGTATTTCATTATGGAATTGATTCCTTTAGCCCGTGTTGATTGTATCACATTGTTTGTGGCTAGATTCGAAGCATTCAATAGCCGTTTTGCTAGGCAAAGGTGTGTTGGAGTAGAGATTTCCCCAGATTGAGGTAAGTAACACTTCTAAACTTGTCCCTGAGGGTTCGAAACCCCGAATTGTATGTGATTTAATTGGTGTTGAGATGACGCACATGCCAAGTGACGGGTGTGTGGGCGTGCACCGTAAGAACTGTGACCTTGTCGATTCATGGAACTGTATAGTCGATTTATTATATTGAAATCTGTGTTTTCATCATGTGATAAAGTAATTGATCTCCCAAGCATGCTAGAAATCATGTTTAGGCTATTGGTGGTACTGTTGGGACCCATAGTGGTCATATCCTTGTTGTTGACTTATTGATTACATTGAAATTTCGTACTTAGTCATACTTATTCATTGCATATCATATCTCAGTCTCTGTTGCTATTTACTGCTATGTCATATCATCATTTTTGGGTTAGTTTCATAACATTGTGAGCCTGAGAGAGAGAGAGAGAGACTGGAGAGATTGATGACTGAGTGAGGCCGAGGTCCCGATTGAGAGTGACAGTTATGTGATCGGGTTGCACGCACGCAGCATGTTTATTGCTTTATGCCTGGATCTGGCGTATTATAGCGCTTAGGCTGAAGGATCCCCTCCGGAGTTTGTATATACCCCTAGTAAGCGCAGTTGATTATATTGAGGGATGAATCTTCCCTGGACATGGATCTTGTCTGAAATATTTATATTTGGGGATGAATCTTCCCCTGGGCTGGATTGGTCTTATGCAGTACTGAGTGACTAACTGTCAGTTGATCTGTATATATATGGGATAGATCTTCCCTAGGCTGGATTCACCATATACAATACTGAGTGGTTGAGTATTCTGAGAGTGTGAGTACACGAAGCTTTCAGCGCGGTGCATCACATACAACATGTGCATTGGAATGTAGATGTAGAGAGGCCATACTCCTCATATCATTCAGAATTTGATCTATTTTACTTGAATTGAGTTTAACTATTGAACTTGAAAGCATGCCTACAATTCTGTACTGTTATTTCCATACTGAACTGTACCTGCGTCTACCTTTCAGTCCAAAAGTTAGATTTGTTACTTATTGAGTTGGTTGTACTCACGCGACACCCTACACCTAGTGTGTAGATCCAGGTGCTTCCGGTCACGACAGTTGCTGAGTTGCAGAGTCCGGATCAAAGACTATCGAGGTAGCTGCTTGGCATTCACAGACCTGGAATCTCCCTCCTTATCTTACATTTTATGTTTCAGCTTTATTACCTAGACAGTGTATTAGACCATGTCTTGTAGATGCTCATGTACTCGGTGACGCCCCGATTTTGGGAGAGATTTTGTATTGAATTATGTTTTCTACCGTTTTAGAAGGGTTTCCTTAATTTTAACTGCTTCTGTATCTTTCAAAGCTTTAAAGTGTTGGAAATATCTGTGTAATCGGTTTGCCTAGTACCATGATAGGCGATATGACGTCAGGTTGATTTTGGATCACGACAAGTTGGTTTTAGACCATTATTTTCATTGAGTCGTCCCTACATTTAGCGATGAAATTTATTTGTTTAATTTTGTATTTACTTAAGGGTGCTTTGGTATTTTCCATTGTCTCAATCTTAGTGATTACTCTTTTTACGAGTCGAGTCGGTCTAACAAAATAATAGTTAATTTTCTTTAATTATCCACTTTATTACTCAAAAGTTTTGAACATCAAAAAACAAAACTTTATATTTTAAGGCATGTTCATAAAATTATTTTCCTTTTTACTTCACCTACTAGGTTCCTTAAACTTTTTAGATTTTAATAAAATTTGGTGACTTAGAATTGTAAATATTCTTCAGACATACTCATCGACATATATTCAAATCTTTTCAAGCTATTTTTAATTATTTGCTTGCAAAATGTGACAAGTGGTACATAATAGATAATACCTATAAAAAGTGATAATTACACATCTATACGTCTAAAATAATTATTTTACACTACAAAAAGTTATAAAATATGATTTAATACGTCTAAATAAAGTTTATGACGACATACTATAACATATAGTAATACACTAATATTAATAAAGTTGTCACAATTGGTTTCATATTTGCCGGAGCAATTCTTTCAAGAATTAATTTTATACTTGATGGACAATATCTTTTCGTATCTCAAGTTGATTATAAACTAAAATCTAACAATTAAAGATATAATATATGATAATCTTAAAAATATACTTCATGATTCTTAAGAGCTTAATTCTAACACAATTTGTTTTTGAAGAAAAAGCTTTCATTACTATACAATTTAAATAAGAAAGAAATTATAGAAGTAAAATCTTATTCAATTTCAAATTCCTAAATATTAGGAGTTTTTACATAGTTCAAATAAGAAAAGATTTAATAAATAAAATTTAGTTGATTTTAAAGTCTTACAAATTAGGAAAATAATTAAAATATAATTACAATTTTGTCCAATGTGAAAATTATTTTTAAACGGTAAAAAAAAAAAAACCAAACGACATTTCGTTAAGGGGTTTCGTATTTTTAATATAGCATATATTAGTGATTAAAATTAAAATAAATAAAAATTGACATTACCAACGTGAAACTTTCACATTAGCTGGTTCCAACATTAAAAGGAGAAATTTATTAAGGTAGACTGAAGTTAATTATTTACATTGGTACTTCCCCTTTTCATTCAAAATGTATGAGAGTATTATATATTTCAAGGAGTTAAAACTGAATGGAATACTCTATATTCTACAGTTCATCAAGTTTTTTACAATTATATATAGTTCTGTTTACAAAGTTTACAAAATGTTCTGTTTTGGAACAAAAGTGATTTTACATGAAAAACACATTAAAAAGTTTCTCAAAACTCATATTGCATCTCAAGAAGTGACAAGAAAAGGAATATGAATAAGACAGCAAGGCAAGGCAAGGTAAGCCTGGGGTGATCCCCCAGCCCCTCAATCAACATTTGGTTATTTTGGTTGTAATGTCTATTTCAAAGGAAATCGCTATGTTAATGTTGGTTGGGGGGAGGGGGAGAGGATAATCTTCTCCCCCGACCGTACTGTAGCTTATTTGCTCAGTTCCATCACCGGTCCCTCAAGTTCAGGCAACATAACGAATAAAAATCATCGGTGAAGTTGGACAACAAAGTAAATCATTTAGTTCCTGTTGTTTGGAAGCGTGTCAAGCTAATAGAAAGGGAAAAATATATTTAAATAGAAAAGCAATGAATTATACAAGACAAGATAAATTTACATGGTTCGGTAATTTTTGCCGACTCCACGACAACACAAAGAATAACTCTTTATTAATTGAAGAGAAAGAAGAAGTTGTGAAATAATTACAACTGAGAAGGGGATGACTATTTATAGGCAGAATGTCTGCTGAAAAAAGTTTCATCGAATGTGAATACGCGGCAAGGCGGCACTGTAAACTACGCGTCGGATTCTCTCTTTCATATTGTGGCAGCCCAAGTTTTCTGATCCTTCTTTCTTTCTTATCTTTGTTTCTTTTTCTTTGACCTTTTCATTTACTCACATGGATTTGTCTCATGAATCTCCCCCTCAAACCCATATACATCAAGAAAGAAAATTATAAAAAAAAGGATTTGCTATTCTTTGATGGCGCCTTCACATTATCAATCTTGAAGGCTAACTGAGGCAGTGCATAGCCTCAGTTTTCAACACTGATAATTTTGATCAACATGTTTAACGATTTCTTCGATCCTGGTATCTTCTGAATGGAAAGCGTTCTATCATTTATCAACTCTGGAATATGATGATATCTCAGCTGGATGTGCTTTGATCTTGCATGAAACACTGAATTCTTGGCAAGATGAATTGCACTTTGACTATCACTAAAGAGATCACAATTGTCTTGTTCTTTACCTAGCACTTTTAGGACGTTCTTGAGCCAAATCATCTCTTTTTCAGCTTCTGAGACTGCCATGTACTCTGCTTCAGTGGTAGATAGAGAAATACTTTTCTAAAGTCTGGACGACCAACTAACAATTTTAATGACTCGACCAGTTGTTTTTGAGCTCTAGCGCGTCGTTCGCCGATTTGAGGTCTTGGATAGCTTCACTTCAGGTATTATGACTTGTACGTGTGGTCGAAATTGAATTTCGAGAAGTTCGGAGTTGATTTGGAAAAGAAAATTCTCATTTCTGAAGCTTTAAGTTGGAAGAGTTGAGTAAGGTTTGACTTTTGAGTAAACGACCTCGGAATCGGGATTTGAAAGTTCCAATAGGTTCGTATGATGATTTCGGACTTGGCGGTATGTTCGGATCGGATTTTGGGTGACCCGGGAGCATTTCAGTGCTTATTATGAAAAGTTAGCATTTTGGAAGAATTTCATAAGTTTGGGTTGAAGTGTATTTTAATGTTATCAATGCCCATTTGGGATTTCGTGAGTAGGAATATCTCCGTATAGTGATTCTTGTCTTAGGAGCGCGCCCGGATGTGGATTTGGAGGCTCGTAGGTCATTTCGGGGTCATTTGACGAAAGTTGGAAATTTGAAGTTTTTGGGAAGTTTGACCGGGAGTGGACTTTTTGATATCGGGTTCAGATTCTGATTCCGGAAGTCGGAGTAGGTCTGTAATGTCAAATGTGACTTGTGTGCAAAATTTGAGGTCAATCGGACGTGATTTGATAGGTTTCAGCATCGAATGAGGAACTTTGAAGTTCTAAAGTTCATTAAGCTTGAATTGGGGTGCGATTCATGATTTAGATGTTGTTTGATGTGATTTGAGGCCTTGAGTAGGTCTCTGTTATGTTATGGAACTGGTTGGTGTGATAGGACGGGGTCCCGGAGGGCCTCGGGTGTGTGTCGGGATGGTTTTGGACCAAGTTTGGCTGAGTTACGGTGGCTGATATCTGGTTTTGTTCTTCGCGAACGCGAAGGGATTCCCCTATTCGCGAAGAAGGATCCGTTGGCTGCTGACTTTGATCTACCCGTTAGCGATTGGGGCATCGCATTCGGAAAGAGAAACTGGGCCTATGGGAATTTTAGCCTTCGCGTTCGCAAAGGTTCGCCTGGTAAAGCATCGCGTTCGCGAGCAGTGACTCGCGTTCGCGAAAGGAAGTTGTTTAGCTGGAGATGGTATTGCTTTGCGAATGTGAGGGACTTGCCGCATTCGCGAAGAAGGTCTGACTGGGCAGTGTTCTTTTAAAAATCGGGAGTTGGCCATTTTTATCTCATTTTCCTCCATGGGAGCCAACCTAAGAGCAATTTTGGAGCACCATTTTCATCATCAATCATGAGGTAAGTGATTTCTACTAGTTGTGAGTTAAATAATATATGGATTTAAACATGAAAATTTGTAGAAATTTGGAATTTTGAAGAAAAACCTAGAAATTGGCATTTTTGGATTTTGACCACGAATTTGGGCATGGAATTGAGAATAAATTATATATTTGATTTCGTAATGTTATGGGTAATATTTATCTTAAATTTTTTTTGAAATCCGGGCACGTGGTCTCGAGGGTGACTTTATCGACTTTTCGAATGGAGTTGAAAATTATTATAAATTGGATTATAACGAGTATTAGAGTATATATTTATGGATTTGCGCATTGATTGACTAGTTTTGGAGCGATGGGTATCGGTTTGAGTTTTTGGAAAATTTTTTAGAGCCGGTTATGGAACTTCGGTGCGAGGTAAGTCTCTTTTCTAATCTTGTAAGAGGGAATTAACTCCATAGGTGAATTGATTTAATATGTGCTTTTATTTGTGTGGTTGCGTACGCACGAGGTGATGAGATTCCGTATACATCTACTAATTATGCTTATGTAGGGGTAGTCTAGGACCCAAATCATGTTATATTTGCGATGTTTGCACCCTACTTTTTAATTTAATTGCTTAAATCATATTGAAACTTGATAAAGGAATTGTAAAAGGTTAAACTTCATTTACTTGAGTTTTGGACGAGTCACTTGATCGTTAATGAGAATTGGTATTTCTTTGAATATTAGCCTCTTAATAATCTTTAGTCGATTGTTTTAATGTATTTTCTCTTCTTGTGGGGCGGTACGAACACCTCGGTAGCAGATAGATACATCTATGACTCGTGCCGTTCGACCCTCGACAGTGCATAATTTATATATTTGTATGTTGGATCGGGCCGTACGACCTCTGCATAGTTCGTGCGTAATAATTCTTAGAGTCCAATTATAATTGATATTGTTTCATTGGTTTGAGAGATTAATTAGTTAAACAATGGAAATTAATTCTGAATTTACTATTAGTGAAAAATTTGTTTATTTATTTCTTGTTGTTGAGTTTTCAGCTGTATTTATATAATCCATGCTTAATTATAATTTCGGTATTTTATTGTTAGCCCATAGTAAGTGTCGAAATCGAACTCTCCTCACTAATTCATCGAGGTTAGACTAGATACGCACTGGGTACGCGTTGATTTACGTACTCATGCTACACTTTGTGCACATTTTGTGCAGGTACATATATGTCTAGTGGTCTTGTGGGCGCAGAGGTGCGGCTATTGTGGGGACTTAGGTGAGCTTCATCCCATGTTACAAGTCCGCAACACACAGAGTCTCTTTCAGAGTTATTTATATTCTCCTGTCTAATTTGTATTCCAGATAGATGTTGTATTTTATCAAATTTCCTATAATGTTCATGCATTTGTGACGCCTGGTTTTGAGGGTTCCTACTGGAGTTCAGTATGGTAGTTCACGTAGTTATCATTGTTTCATCCTGAAAATTCTATTTCATACTATTTAATTAATGGACATTATGATTTCAAAGGAATAAAAATGAGTAATTAAGTGGATCAATCATCGTTGGCTTGCCTGACGGCGGCGTTACTCGCCATCATGACCTATAATGGATTTTGGGTCGTGACAACAACAGTACACCGAAAGTGAACACGTAGCCCATTGTACTTTTTCGACTATCCACATCGCCGGCTAAATTTGCAAACTTTGCAAGATAATACTGCTCCTTTTAAAACACAGTGACATACCTAAGGTACCTTTGAGATATATCAATATCCATTTTACACCTTCTCAGTGATTTTGATCTGACATGTATCTACTGACAACTCCAACTGCATGGGCTATGTCAGGTCTAGTACAAACCATAACATACATTAAACTTCATACTGCTGAGGCATATGGAACTTTGGATAGCACTTCCTTTCTTCATCTGTCTTTTGTTATTGGTCATTCGACAAATTAAGATGGTTTCCGAGTGAGTGCTTCTGGTCTTTGCATCATGAAGATTGAACCTGCTTAGTACTTTCTGTATGTACTTTTCTTGAGACAACTTTAAGGTTCCTTCAGACTTGTTTCTGCTAATCCTCATCCCAAGCATTTGCTTAGCTGGTCCTAAGTCTTTCATTTCAAACTCCTCCATTAGTTGTTGCTTAACCATGTTGATCACATTTATGCTAGATCCTGCAATTAGTGTATCATCAACGTAAAACAGTAAAGGATTCATCAAGATTTTTGATATAACAACAATGGTCCATCTCATATCGCGTGAAACCATTATTATGCATGAATCCATCAAATTTCTTATACCATTGTTGGGGACCTTGTTTCAAACGGTACAAACTATTCTTCAACTTACACACAAAGTTTTCTTTACCAGAAACTTGGAAACTTTCAGGTTGCTTCATGTAGATGTCTTCTTCAAGGTCACCATGCAAGAAAGCAACTTTTGCATTTAGCCGCTCCAAATGCAAATTTTCTGCAGCTAGGATATTTAGCACCAACCTGATAGTAGTTAATTTTACTACAGGAGAGAAGATCTCGATGTAGTCAATTACTCCCTTCTACTGAAAGCCTTTTACTACTAATCGTGTTCGTATATCTTCTTATCGTTATGCTATTCCTTGACTTTGTACATCCACTTGTTCTGCAATGCCTTCTTTCATTTTGGTAACTCTATAGGTATCCATGTTTTATTCTTTTGAAGAGAATTCATCTCTTCTTACATGGATAGCTTCCACTTATCAGATTTCATCACCTGCATTGCTTCAACAAAATGCTTTGGTTCTTGACCATCAGTCAGAAGTAGATAGTGGTGAGAGAGAGTTAACTAACTGATCCCCAATTTGATTCAAGTCCTAACTCCAGATTTGGTTTTGCATATGATTCTATCTCTAGTTTTGGTTCTGATTCTAATTCTAATCCAGATTCGGCTTCTGGTTCTTAATCTTCAATTTCAGAATCAATTGTAATCCCTCTAGCTACTTCATTTTATGTGATTTCGTCTAACTCGACTCTTTCAGATGTCTGTCTGCTGGTGCTGGTGCTGGTTGGTTCTACTCCAGGGAAAGAAGAAAATTCAGGGAAGTTTTCTTTACCTTATGCCTTTTGATTATGTGTCATGGGGACATGCCACAATTAAAAGTGTGGGGGTGGGGGATATGTTGTATGTATGTATGCAAGTATATTAGTTTTAGTTTTATTTTGTTAGTTTGAGTAGTAGAGATAGAGAAAAATATTGAAAATCCATAAAAGTTTTATTATTTTCGATTTTTCCTGACGATTGATACCACTCGACGGGTTTCTTAAGGGATTAAAGTCGAAAAAAAAATGCAAAAAGTTTTTTTGTAGTTACTGTAATAATTCCCTCTTGGTTTTTCTTTGTGTCGTGGTTCTTTTACAAGGGTTTTGTTTGAGCCGGGTGTAGATAATTTTTATTATGTTAGGTGTGAAACCTTGTGCTGTGAATTAAAATTGAAGCAATGTCCCTTGACTTTATTATGCCTTGAGGATAGTGAATACTTTAGTTGTGACGCTTAGGCCTAGTTTTTGACTCTTCTATAAGTGCCTTAAATTGTATGATCTTAACTTTACTTAACTGCTTTGACTAGAGTGTCTTGATAAGTCAATCCTGAGTGAGTTAGGTGCCATGTGTGTGTGAGGTTTGTATTATTGTGTTCATTGCATTTGATGTCTAGAACTTGCCCCATGTGTTTGCAAAACTAATAGTAGTTTTATTAAGTCTTGGAAGTGATATAGGCGTTTCTTTACTGACCCAGTTATATTCTATTACCCACCTAATTGT
>MDKI01225054.1:0-28655 GCA_005239505.1 Nicotiana paniculata | reverse complement strand
TTGTTTCTTGGTAGCCCAAGACATAAGGCATGAGCCCAGAAAGTGAGCCATACCTGAAGTACTTTTCCTTTCAACCAGGAAATCTACATAATCAGCATCAGCATATCCTACAAGGTCGAAATTACTACCTTTAGGATACCAAAGGCACAAATCAGTGGTGCCTTTCAAATATCTCAAAATTCTTTTCACTGCAATGGGGTGGGACTCCTTTGTATTTGCTTGAAATCTAGCACAAAGTCCCACTCTATACACAATATCAGGTTTGCTGGCAGTGAGATATAATAGAGACCCAATCATCCCTCTGTATAGCTTCTGATCAACGGATGAACCAGGTTCATCCACATCCAGTTTTGTAGATGTGGCTATGGGAGTGTCTATTTCCTTTGAGTCTTCCATTTTAAACTTCTTGAGCAAATCTTTCACGTACTTTTGTTGGTGGATCATTGTTCCATTTGAGTTTTGCTTGATTTTCAAGCCTAAGAAGAAGTTTAGCTCACCCATAATACTCATCTCAAACTCACTCCCCATAAGCATAGCAAATTCCTTGCTCAATTTTTCAGAAGTCGCCCCAAATATAATATCATCCACGTATATTTGCAGCACCAGGAAATCCTTACCCTTTTTCCTTAAGAACAAGGTACTGTCAATTTTGCCTTGTTTGTACCCATGTTCTAGCAGGAATTTTGATAATCGTTCGTACCATGCTCTTGGTGCTTGTTTTAGACCATACAGAGCCTTGTCGAGTTTGTATACATGGTCAGGTGACTCCTTGCTTTCAAAACCTGGAGGTTGCTTGACAAATACATCTTCCTTCAGATAGCCATTGAGAAAGGCACTCTTAACATCCATCTGATGAAGAGTGAATTCCATGTGTGCAGCAAATGCTATAAGAAATCGGTTTTCCTCCAGTCATGCCACAGGGGCAAAGGTCTCATCATAGTCAATTCCCTCTTCTTGACTATACCCTTGAACAACTAGTATTGCCTTATTCCTTGTAATAGTTCCATCCTCATCGAGCTTGTTCCTGAAGACCCAGTTGGTGCCAATCACTAATCTATCTAGTGGCCTGGGTACCAAGTGCCATACTTGACTTCTTTCAAACTGATTCAGCTCTTCTTGCATAGCATTTACCCAATCAACATCTTGTAGGGCTTCCCCAATGTTCTTTGGTTGGATCATGTATAGAAAGGCATCAAACGCACACAGATATTTCAAGGATGATCTTGTTTTGATTCCGGATGTCAAATATGTTATGATTTTCTCAAGAGGGTGAGAACTCTGATATCTGTGTGGTTTGAGTACCAGCTAATCATTCCTAAACAATTCCATGGTGTCTTGTTGCTGTGGAGCAGGATCAGGGCCAGGTTTCATATGTTGAATTCCCCCTGTCATGTTGCTTGGGTTAGTTGAACCTGGTCCATCACATGTTCATCCTTCCATGTTTGCTTCAATGTGATCACTGCTTCTCACCAGTCCAATCTCCTCATCTTCTGGTTCCTGTCTCTGAGCAAGAGTGTTAGTTTAATCAAAGATAACATGTACACTTTCTTCTACATGCATAGTTCTTTTATTATACACTTTATAAGCTTTTCTATGTGATGAATATCCCAAGAATACTCCCTCATCACTTCTGGGGTCAAATTTTCCTAGGGAATCTTTGCCATTATTATGTACAAAACACTTGCATCCAAAAGCCCTAAAGTGGGATATGTTGGGCTTTCTCCCTTTAAGTAATTCATAGGGAGTTTTCTCTACCAGAGGTCTGGTCATGCATCTATTGATTATGTAACAAGCAGTGTTTATTGCTTCAGCCCAGAAGCTGTGAGGAAGTTTGCTAGATAGAAGCATGGTTCTTGCCATGTCTTCAAGAGTTCTGTTTTTCCTTACAACAACCCCATTTTGCTGTGGGGTTCTAGGAGCAGAAAAGTTATGATTGACACCATGTACATCACAGAACTCAGCAAACTTAGCATTCTCAAATTGAGTACCATGGTCATATCTTATTGATGCTAGTTGATGTCCTAATTGATTTTGAGTTTTCTTGGCAAATGAGGTGAACATATCAAATGCTTCATCCTTAGATGCCAGGATTAAGGTCCAAGTGAACCTTGAATAATCATCAACTAGCACCATCACATATATTTTACCACCTCTACTCAGAGTTTTCATAGGACCACACATATCCATATGAACCAGTTCCAACGTCCTGGTGGTACTAACTATTTTCTTACTTTTGAAAGAGGACCTTACCTGCTTCCCCCTAGCACATGCCTCACAAAATTTGTCCTCCTTGAACTTAATGTTAGGAAGTTCTACAACTAAGTCCTTAGAGACTAGTTTGTTAAGCTGAGTCAGACTCACATGACCAAGTCGTTTGTGCCACATGAGGGGATCACTGTCCAACACACTTAGGAAAGTGAGTTCATTTTCAGACAGTGTGGACAAGTCTATGACATAAATGTTATTCATTCTTTTTCCCTGCTAAACAATCTTGTCAGTAAGCAGGTTAATCACAAAACATTTTGTGGAAGTAAAACCAACCAGGTTAACTCTGTCACACAGTTATGATACACTGATCAGTCTATATTTCAAGCCATCTATTAGATACACATGTTCAATAGATCATGTGTCATCCTTACCTACCTTACCAACCCCAATAATTTCACCTTTATTTCCGTTTCCAAAGGAGACATTTCCTCCTTTGAGACTTTCAAGTGAAAGGAACTGTTCTATGTTCCTAGTCATATGCTTTGAGCAGCTACTATCCAAATACCAAATTTGGCTGCCTCCTCTCATTTGAACCTCTAATTATTCATGTGATTCCTCATCAGATTCTCCAATTTCCATGAGCGTCTGATCTTCAGTCTCCCCATCTTCTATTCCTCATCTGAACTTTCCCCCCAAGCAGCAACCATAGCCTTTGTTGTGGTTTTCTTGGGTTGGACCTATTCCTTCTTTCTGTTCCTTCTTTCATATCTCTCCTTTTACCATTCTACTTCCCACTGAGGATAGTATTTGATGAGATGGTCAGTCTTACCACATTTGTAGCATCCTTCGTTGGTTGGCCTTTCTGGAGCTTTTGCTTTGTTGTAGTTTCCTCCTCTAGAGATGCCCTTCTTCCTCATGAGGAAGTTTCTGAATTCTTTGGTAATCATGGCCATCTCATCATCCTCCAGATATGCTCCCTTAGTGATTCTTAGTGCTAGACTCCTCTCCTTCTTTGGACCATCCATCTTCATTGTCTGCATTCTCAGTTCATAAGCAGTGAGGTTTCCAATCAGCTCATCCAATCTCAGGGTTGCCATATTTTTAGATTCCTAGATAGCAGTGATTTTGCTTTGCCAAGAAATAGGCAAGACCCTTGTTAGTATCTTCTCAACCATGTCCTCTTCAAGAATGACTCTTCCAAGAGACTTTAGTTCATTAATCAAGGTTGTGAACGTTGTGTAAAATTCTTGAATAGTCTCTCCTTCTTTCATAGTGAAGTTTTCATATTGAGAGTATAGTAGAGTACTTCTTGACCTTTTTACCTGAGGTGTTCCTTCATGGGATAAATTCAAGTTATCCCAGATCTCTTTGGCAGTGGTGCAACTTTGGATTCTGATGTACTCGTCTGGACCTATCCACACACTAGCCACTTTTTGGCCTTTGCATTCTTCTCCCATTTCTTCAAATTCTTAGCAGTGCAGTCAGCTCTAGTCTTTGGTACATCTATACCTTCATCAGTCTTCATCATGGTAGCAAAAGGACCATCAGTGAATATGTCCCAGAGTTCATAGTCTTCTCCAATCAGGTGGTCCTTCATCATGTTTCTCCACCAAGAGTAATACTGGCCATTGAAGAGTGGTAGTCTTGCAGTTGATTGAACCTCCCAGTTTCCAGGTGGGGCACTCATCTTGATCTTCTCCAAGGTGTTAGCCTTTCAAGGATAACCCACTCTGATACCAATTGATGTTTTAGACTTCAATATCACACAAGAAGGTAGGTTAATTTGTGTGGTACCCAATTTTCGAGTGTCGTCTCTCTAGAAGAACCCGGTTCTTCTTCGTGTTCCAACTTCTATTGTTGCGGAATAACAAAATCAGTAAAGTAAAAACATAGAGATTTTTACGTGAAAAACACCTGGCTCAAAAGACGAAAAAACCATGACCTACTCCTCAGTAGGATTTGCTCAAACTCTTCACTAAAACTCTGAGCAAACGAACTTACAAAATAAACTCTTTTGTAATCCTAGGACTAACTCTAATCCTTTCGTAGTAACTAGCCTCTAGCTAATTTCTACAAGCTTCAAGTTAACTCTAACTTTAACAATGCGTACCTATTACAATTGCTTTTATGAAAGCTGAAAAGATACAATATTAAATCTCCTACTACAACCAACTAGACTCAATGACAAACAGATGGAACTGGTTCTTCTAGCTGGTCAGTAGCCTTTGTATCGCACAATAATTCTGCTTGCCAAATATCTAGAATTTTGCTTTCATATATTGATTCACTTCTACACTTGTGCATTCTTTTTTCAAGAAAGAATACTTCAATTATTTATAAAGTCAGTTGTTGAGTTTGTCGTTCAGTTCTGGTACAAATCTACCTGGGAGAACGAGTTCGTATTAAACTTAACTTCCTTCCCTCGTTATTGTCCTTGCTGAATTCAACTTCTATTCTCTTATCAATTTGCAACATTTTCGCATTAGAAGACACTCTCCTTTTTCATTGATACTTCACAATCGCATTCATCTCCTATGCATATAAGGTTGTGTGCCAACGCGTCAGGTCAAGTATGTGTGCTCTGATGGACCTGGTTCAACTGGTCAGACATTTGTCAATCTTCAAAACATTGCAGTGACTTGGGTCAACATTCTTCTTTGTACCTTTTATCACTTTCAAATTCCTCGTCTCTCCCCCAAACTTATGCTTTTGCCAATTGTATCAAGAATGTTAAGGAAAGATCGGGTGCCAAGAGAGAATCCTTATAAAACGCATGAAGGCTTGTAACATGTCTATTGAATGAAAAAGGGATTGGGCTCAAAGAGAATGACTAGGGATATCACATTGTTAGGCTACGGAAGCTTTAAAGTTTCAAATTAGGTCAAAAGAGCCTACAATCATTTCTCAAGTCGAGCTACGCTTAGAATTTCGCCCAGACAAACATTCAGGGCAAGTTCTAGACTTATTGGCACGAATATTGGACTTGCAATTCAATACCTCACCTATCACGCCGTTGGATTGTTAAAGAGAACAGAGTCGAGGACCCATAACAACCCTAGCTAAGATTGAAAATCACAAATGGCTCAAATAAACCACTTGATGATTGTTTTAGTCAACACAAGAGTCTAAAGGTCACAACTAGAGCTATTTTTTGCCAATCAACTTGTTTCTAGCCATAAGGTCGAAGGTAAATATGTTAGTACCAAGTGAA
This sequence comes from Nicotiana paniculata, assembly GCA_005239505.1. Lineage (NCBI taxonomy): Eukaryota > Viridiplantae > Streptophyta > Magnoliopsida > Solanales > Solanaceae > Nicotiana > Nicotiana paniculata. The sequence continues at coordinate 23,236 of MDKI01225054.1, read as the reverse complement.
GTTGCTTGAGACACTTTTATTCATTACTACTATGTACCAAAACATAAATAAAACAGACTCAATCCCTTAAGAAGGTCGTCACGCCATCCATCGTTGGGAAGAGCCACCCGGTTCACATAACATCCACCTTTGGAAAGAACCATGGCATTAAAAAAACCAAAGACTTATTGTTCACACAAAACATAAAAATGAAGCTAACAACTTAAAAAGAAGCTACTAAAGGAAATAAGAAGCTATGCTACTAAGGGAAAAGAACGAAAGAAGTTATGAAGTAAAATACGGAAAGTAAACTGAATATGTGCAAAATGAAGTAAAGCGAATATATACATCGAATGGTAAGAATATATACATACCAAAAGTGAAAATAAAGATAAATAAAAATAGTATAATGGTTATTACATACCAAATGTTATCAAATCAAAATGGACCACCCCATAAATGAAAAGTAGCATTGCCCTCAATGCTCATAACAAATAAGAACAGGGAAAGGGGGTAGAGAGTAGAGAAAACTCCCTATGTGGTCTCTGTCTGCATCGGATCCTTAACATGAACATGGTCCTCAGCATGCATGGGGTCATTAGCACCCTCCGTATCCTCTAACTGGATCTCTACATCCTCTGACTGGGGGACTACGGGGTTGTTGAGCATCTGAATCAGCTCCTCAGCATGTGTGAAGTGGAAACTGGCTCCTCAGACTGGCCAGCTGCTGACTCTGATGCCTCGCGCACTGCTGCATGTGCTACTGGGATTGTCTCCTCCATGAGCAGGTCCAGTGGAATATCACCCGCATAAGCAATCTTCTCAACCTCTTTTCTCAACTTCTCCACCGACTCCTTAGATGCCTGAGTCTTCCGCATCTTCTTCACATGCTTCCCCAAATCCTTGATAATCCTCCCATGTGCATCAAAAGTCTTCCAGCTCTTCTTATGGTCGTCCAGAATCTTCTTCTGGTTGTCCAGAATCTTACTCAAAGAGTCGTTCACTGATGGAGATACCTGAAGCTCTGATGGGGCTGAAGACTGTGTTTTCACTGCACTGGATATGGCAGTCAGTTTTGTGGTAGTTGTCTGCATCCAGTTGTTGAGACTGGATAGTGTTTGTGAGACCCATAGTGCATTCTGAGGGTAGGTAGAAGATGTGGGCACTGACAGTGGCACTGAGAGGGATGGCCCGGAGGATGGAGGAGGCATGGCAGCTGCTCCGGTAGAAGTACCGGCTGCTGTGGAGGGCTCGGCAACTGACTTGGTGGCCACTACCCCTGGCTCTTCAGACTGGCCAGTGGAGGTAGTAGCTTTACCCTTTAATTTAGGGTTGTCCGCTCCCTGGAGGTGATACGATGAGAAAGCCTTTTTAGCCTTCATCTCCACATCAAAATGTCTCGCCTCTACCCCTTGATCTTAGAAATACTCTGTGAGGAAGTTGGGGTAGGGATAAGATCTTTCTTCTTTCTGGACCACATTGGAGATGTTGTAGGACATCAAGTTCCCCACATTAATAAGATAGACTACCATGATGGAATCTACCAATACTTCCCGGGGGAGTGGAAGGACGTTCTCCTGCTGGCATGGGTCAAAACGGTTGCACACGAATATTTGCCACCCTTTTGCTTCAAAGTTGAGGGTGGCTATGACAATTTGAACTCCTGTTGTGAGCCATGCAGGTGTTGTCCGCTGAATAGCAAGTATCTCACCTATCCATGGGCGAACTGCATCACCCAATGCTAGCTTCTCCAAGTGTTGCACTGCCTAGACCTCCTCAAACCCTAAATATATGTTCAGTGCATGGCCATCAAACCGAATTTTCAAGTTCCGGACCTTCGTCACCTTTGTACCCTTTTTGAAGTGGTCAACATTGAAATAAAATTCCTTGACGAGGTATTCATTGGCATCTTGCAACCGGCCGGTGAACCATTTCCATCATTTTCTCTCTGTAAATTGCTTTAGGACATTCGGGTTGTGTTGGCTTAGGTCTTTGATTATAAATTGTCGCTCAAGAGTGAGCGATCTTTGGGGCCACTGTTCTTGGAGCTTGGAATACACCTTCTGACTAACAAACCTATCAGCCCACACCTCCGGCTTCCTTGATCTAGCCAGGCCTCCAACAATTGTATCACCCCCTCGCCCGTCATCCGGGACCTCATCATCATCATCTAAATTGATTGGGGTAGTTGTTGTGGTAGGTGTGTAGCAGGCGGGGAAGATGGTTTTGATGCCTGACTCCCTCCCTCAGAGCCATCAGAAGAATTAGAGGTGGAGGTAAGTTCATTGACTAAATGGAGTCTATCGGGGAATTATTGTGATTGTGGCTCCGGTTGTGGTTACACAGAATCCCCCTCAGAAGTTTCATGGGATGGGAGGTAATCACTGGTGTTTGAGGAGTCCGGAGGTGGTCGACTGAGGGTAGTCTTCTTGCCCAAGACTTTCTGGACTGACATTGGCATGTTAGGTTTTCCTCTACCCTGGCCTCGGGAGGATTCTTCCCTCCTTTTCGAAGTATCACCTCGACCACGTGAACGCACCATTGTCTGCAACATACAAGTAGTGAAATTCAGATAGAATTGGGGTTCATCATGTTTTATTAAATTATAGTTGAAAAGAAAGGCACTGCTTCTCATAACAGGGCAGCGCGGACCTCGCAAAAGTGAGTGCGGCTGAGGACTGCCTATCGCGGACTGCACAAAAATGAGTGCGGCCGCATAATACCTATCACGGACCGCACAAAATTGAGTGTGGTCGTGGATATCCCAGGTTCAGACTATTGGTCTCTTATGTTACCTCAACGCGGACTACACAATTTTGAGTGCGGCCGCACAAACCCATCGCGGGCTGCACATTTTGGAGTGCGGATGCATAGTCAATTTATTGGAGACCTCACCATTGCATGTGCGGCCGCAAAAACCTACCGCGGACCGCACAAAATTGAGTGCGGCTGCACAATCTTAGCAATTAAACTGCCTTGAAACTAGGGTATCGCGGACCACACAATTTTGTATGCGGCTTCATACCCTATCGTGGACTGCACAAAAATGTGTGCAACCGCAAAATTCAAATTAGAGCGGCACTGAAGTATGACTAATACTAGGGTTTTCACTAATTAGGCATGATTTGTGGCAATTAAATAGATAGAGCTACTAACCCCAGCCCTCATTATGCATTCAAACACTACCCACATGCTTCTAAACAAGAATTAATCATCAATTTTACATTTTTGGCATGAATCTAACCCTAGATAAAAAGAAAAATAAAACAAAGAGAAAAGAAAACAAAAAAATGAAATTAATTCATTGAAATCAACATACCAGTAATAAAGTGTAGTAGTAAATCAACACTTGATGAATAATAGATGAGAATGAAAACAAGGAAGTGCATTATGCTTTAGTTTAGCTTGAGTGATCATAGTGTGTAAAGTGTGAATAGTCTTAGAAAGGTATATTTATACTCTGACCTTGTTGGCCCACAGACTTACCTGAGTGCGGCCTCACAATTTTTGTGCGGTCCGTACTCTTTACCTTTTACAGCTCAGCAGCTGCTTCAATGATGCGATCCGCGTAAAAATGGCTGTGTTCGCACAATTTCTACAGTCCGCAAAATTTTGATCGCGACCGCAAACTCTTAAGGTATTTTGTCAGGACAAAATTCAGAGAATTGGCATTTTCCCCATTCCATCTGTGCAACCGCACATAGAATTGTGCAGCCGCGAAGGGCTTGTGTTGTCCGCATAATTCTGGCTCGGTCCGCACAATTTCACCACTTGGATAATTTTTTCCTTGTCAATTTCCTGCACTGCACAACCAATTCCTACATACACTTCACAACCAGTTAGTCCAAAACAATGCCTATTCTAAAAAGAAAATCAAGAGAAACAAAACACATGGGTTGCCTCCCAAGAAGCGCTTGATTTAACGTCGCGGAACGATGCATGTTACCATCATTCATTTGAAGTGGAGTAATGCCACAACATGGCCATCATCAACCTTACCAAGGTAGTGCTTCACCTGGTGCCCAATGACTCTAAAGATCTCACCATTCTTATTTTTCAAATCAAGAGCACCAAAAGGAGTCATATGTACCACTTCAAAAGGACCACTCCACTTTGATTTAAGCTTTTCCGGAAACATCCGTAACTAAGAGTTGAATAAAAGAACAAGGTCACTTTCTTTGAATTCTTTGTTCCGGATATACTTATCATGTATGTGCTCCATCTTGTCCTTATACAAGGACGAACAGGAGTAAGCATGGAACTGGAACTCATCAAGTTCATTCAATTGCTCCACCCGAAGATTGGCAGATACATCCCACTCAAGGTTCAATTTCTTCAGCGCCCACATGGCCTTGTGCTCTAATTCCACCAGGATGTGACATGTTTTCCCAAACACCAACTAATACGGAGACATACCAATTGGAGTCTTGTAAGATGATCTATAGTCCCAAAGAGCATCGTCAAGTTTCCTTGACCAATCAGCTCGGTTTGCATTGACAGTCTTGGATAGAATACTCTTGATCTCCTTGTTGGAGACTTCTACATGTCCACTTTCCTGGGGGTGATAGGGGGTTGACACCTTGTGAGTGACACCATACTTGGAGAGAAAAGTGTCAAAGGTTTTGTTGCAAAAATGTGAATCCCCATCACTAATGATGGCCCTTGGGGTGCCAAACCTTGTGAATATAGAATATAGGTGTTCCCATACGAGCTCACAAATGGACCCATAAAGTCGATGTTCCACACATCGCAAATATCAATCTTGAGGATGCTAGTGAGAGGCATCTCATTCTTCTTGGAAATCCCACCGGCCCTTTGTCAATCATCACACCGCTTAACGAGCTCGCTAGCGTCTTCGTACATGGTAGGCCAATAGAATCCACAGCTTAGGACCTTTGTAGAAGTTCTTGCCCCGTTATGTTGACCACCATAGAGCGAAGAATGTAAAGCTTCAAGAATACCCAATTGCTCTTCCTCTGGTACACATCTCCAGATGACACCATCAGTGTAAATTTTGAAAAGATATGGCTCATCCCAATAATAATCCAAGCAGTCTCGTTTGAGCTTCTTCCTTTGGTTTGAAAAACATTCATTTGGGATAATGCCTCTCACAAGATAATTGGCCACATAGGCAAACCAAGGCATCCCGGTCAAAGACATGGGAGTTGTTCATCCAGAAACGAATCATTGATCTCAAGGCCATCATGGGGCCTCCCCTCCTTCTCCAAACGGGACAAGTGGTCCGCCACTTGATTCTCACTCCCTTTGTGTTCTATGATTTCAAGATCAAATTCTTGTAGAATAAGTACCCACCGCATCAACCTAGCCTTAGAGTCCTTTTTACTCATCAAATAACGAAGTGTCGCGTGATCGGTGTGAATAATCACTTTGGTACCCATGAGGTACGGGTGGAACTTTTCCATAGAAAAGACAATGTTTAAGAGTTCTTTCTCGATCACCGTGTAGTTGACTTAGGCGTTGTTCATGGTTTTGCTAGCATAGTAGACCAGATGGAATACCTTGTTGATTCTTTGCCCCAATACCGCTCCTACCGCCACGTCACTAGCATCGCACATGAGCTCAAATGGTAAGATCCAATTTGGTGCGGTAATGGTGGGAGTGGTAGTCAACCTATACTTGAGTAGCTCAAATGCATTCATACAATCGTCACTGAACAAAAATTTGGCATCTTTTTCCAACAACTTGCATAGGGGGTTCACCACTTTTGAGAAATCCTTGATGAACCGACGGTAAAACCCCGTGTGACCTAGAAAGATCCTCACTCCCTTGACAGAAGTAGGATGAGGGAGTTTTGATATCACTTCAATTTTTGCTTTATCCACTTCAATACCATTCTTGGAGATCTTGTGGCCGAGGACAATGCCCTCCTCGACCATAAAGTGACGTTTCTCCCAATTGAGCACCAAGTTGGCCTCTTCACAACGTGCCAATACCTTATCAAGATTATCCAAACACTCTTCAAGATAATCCCCTACAACAAAGAAATCATCCATGAAAACCCCGAGGAAGTCCTCCACCATATCAGTGAATATTGCCATCATACACTGTTGAAAAGTCGTTGGTGCATTACATGAACCAAAAGGCATCCGCGAGAATCCGAATGTGCCATATGGACAAGTGAAGGCGGTCTTCTATTGGTCTTCAGGTGCAATAATACACCTCGAGGTCTTCCCTTGGTCTTCAGGTCTTCTCTTGGTCTTCTAGTTATAGCTGGAATACCCATCCAAGAAGCAATAATAAGCACATCCGGCTAGCCTATCAAATATCTAATCAAGAAATAGAAGCGAAAAATGGTCTTTCCGAGTCACTTTGTTGAGCTTCTTATAATCCATGCATACTCTCCAACCGGTGACAGTTCTTGTGGGGATCAATTCATTTTTGTCATTTGTAATCACTGTCATGCCCCTTTTTTTGGGACACATTGTACCGGTGAAGTCTATGAACTATTAGAAATGGGGTAGACAACCCCTGCATCCAACCACTTGATGATCTCCTTCTTGACTACCTCTTTCATGGCCTCATATAACCTTCTTTGATGTTCCACGAAGGGTTTGGCATCCTCCTCCAATATGATTTTGTGCATGCAAAAAGTGGGGCTTATACCCCGTATATCCGCCAATGTCAACCTATTGCCTTCTTCCTCCTTTGGAGCAATGCAAGGGTGGAGTCTACTTGCAGGTTAGTTAAGCACGAGGAAAGAATAACAGCTAATGTGGAACAAAGGCCTAAGAACTCATACCTGAGGTGTGACAGCAATGGCTTCAACTCCAATATTAGAGGATCCTTGATTGAGGTCTTTGTTGGTGGAGTCTTCCAGTTCTCAAGGTCCAAGGATTGGGGCCCATATGCATATGAACCCATTTCCTGTAAAGCATTGACAGATTCTACCTAGCCTTCCTCCCCATCCTCATCATGATTCAATAACACAGCTTCCAGTGGGTCTTCAATATTAATCATAGCACTTGTGTCATCAATAATTACTTCGGTCACAAGATCCAGGAATGAACACACTTCATTGCTATTAGGCTGCCTCATTGACATACAAACATAGAATATAACTTTTTCATCGCCCACCCGGAAGGTGAGCTCACCAGCTTCCACATCAACTAAGTCCTTCCCTGTATCTATGAAAGGTCTCCCCAAAATGATTGGCACCTCATAGTCAACCTCACAGTCAAGTATCACAGAATATGGGGGAAGTATGAACTTGTCGACGCGAACTAGCACATCATCAGTTATCCCCGATGGCCTCTTCATTGTCCGGTGCGCCATTTGCAATCTCATGGATATGGACCTTGTTTGCCCACTCCCCAATGTCTTGAACACAGAATATGGAATCAAGTTAATGCTCGCTCCCAAGTCACATAAATATTTGGCGAAATCGGCACTTCCAATTATGCACGAAATTGTAAAGGCACCGGGGAATGCACAATGTCACTCACTTGATGTGTCATTTTGATTGTTTCACAGTTTATTGATCTCTTCTTTGTTACCAAGTCCTTCATGAACTTGTCATATCCTGTCATTTGTTCTAAGGCTTCAACCAATGGCACATTTATGGACAAACTTTTCATCATATCAGCGAATTTCTTGAACTGATTCTCATTGTTTTGCTTTGCGATCCTTTGAGGATATGGTGGAGGGGGCCTTGGAAAAGGAGCCTTGGCTTTGGGCACTATCAAATCTGGTATATCTATCATATGTTTCCTACAAGGATTCACATCATCTTGTGTTTCCTCCACATTTTCATCAATGTCTATCCTCACTTCATCATTTTCTTTAAAATCATTGCTTGGCTCATCATCATTTTGCACCAACACATCATCATTCACGTTCTTGCTTGAGTTTGAGGTACTAGCAACTCCACCTCTCCCACTTCTTGTTGTCACCGCCATAGCATTCCCCGTATTATTCCACCCTTCGGGTTCACCACCGTATCACTTGGTAGTGCCCCCTTAGGGAGAGTATTCAAGGCTTGAGAAATTTGGCCCAGTTTGACTTCCAAGTTGCAGATAGAAGTGTCGTGGAAGGCTATTTGGGCATTGGATTCAACATTTCTTTCCATCATTTTCTTGAACATGCTTTCAATTCGTTCCATCTTATTATTGGAAGAGCTAGGACATTGTGACGGATATAGAGGCAGGTTGTTTGGTTGTTGATATATCGGGGACCTTTGAAAGCCTGCCCCCCAATTTCCTTGATTGGAGTTGTTCCAACCCCCTTGATTGTTATTTCCTCCCCAATTATTTTGACTGTTGCCACCCCAATTGACTTGATTATTTCCTCCCCAATTACTTTGATTTCCTTGATTACCCCAATTGACTTGATTATTTCCTCCCTAATTGCTTTGGTTATTGTTGTTTCCATTATTCTAATTTCCTTATCGACCCTGGTGTCCCCAATCCCTGTGATCTCCACTGTTGTTGATTTGGAGCATTGCTCCGTTACCTTGATAATTATTGACATATTGAACCTCTTCACTTTGATCATCATATGAATCATCTTGATTGTACCCACTACCACTTTTCTCAAATTGATCCCCGATTGTTTTGAACTTGTTAACCTCGTTGTATTCTCTTATTGACCATCATGTTTACTCCTTCCATGGCATTTACCTGTTTCGGCCCCTGAACCTGTTGAAGTTGAGCCTTGGCCAACTGATTCATGGTGGTTGTCAACTCAGCTATGGCTTGCCCATGATCATGAAGTTCCTTGTGGATGTGGATGACATTAGGGTCACCCTGAGGACGTTGGCTCTAGTTTGCCAAAACTGAAGAGGTATCCTCCATCTCATCTAATATTTCACATGCTTCAGAGTACAGCGTGTTCATGAAGTTACCCTCAGCGAGTTGATTCACCATACACTAGTTAGTTGTGTTAATCCCCCTATAAAAGTTTTGATGGATCATTGCCTCGGTAATATATTGTTGGGGAATTCTTTGACTATTGTTCGATATCGTTCCCAAATTTCATGCAACGGTTCATTTGGCTCTTGTTTGAAAGCCAAAATTTCATCTCTCAGCATCGCCATATGTCCCGGAGAAAATAACTTTGGTATGACCTTCTCGGATAACTCATCCCAAGTGTGTATAGAATGGCTGGGTAACCTCTCAAGCCAGTCCAAAGCTTTTCCCCGAAGTGAAAAAGGGAATAGACTTAACCTCAATGCGTCCTGAGATACATTCGTCTGCTTGCTCCCCCAGCACGTGTCAACAAAACATTTGAGATGCTTATAGGCATTTTGATGTGAGAAACACCATTGATCTAACAATGTAAGTATGACATTAGTTATCTGAAAGTTGCCCGTCCTAATCTGAGGCGGGACTATTGCAGTCGCGTAGCCTTTGTTGGGCAACACCTGGTGTGATGCCCTTGGAGAAGGTGGGGGAGGGTTTTGGATGTTGTCATGAGGTGGGCGGCCTCTCCATTGTACTTGAGGTTCAAGATAAACCTCATCCACTTGCTCGTCATCTCCCTCCTCCCCCAGTGGAATGTTTCCTAGGGCCTCATTTTTAAGAGCCATTTGGTACCTAAAATCAATTCACACACAAAATTAGAAAATAAGGAAAGAAAAACAAATACTTAAATATATAGCTAAGACCGTCTAACTTCCCGGCACGGCGCCAAAAATTGATCGGGTCCAAGCCTACACTACTAGTAGCGAGGGTGGTCGATGCAGCTTTAACCCAACTAGGTCGGGATCGAATCCACATGGAGCTAATGTTTGGAATTAGGTTTATACCTAAGCTAGATGCGGGCTTTGTTTCTAATTACATTTCCACAAGTTTGGGTTTGATTTCTACTTCTAAATTTACTCTAAAGATTGCAATAACTGAAACTAAGGGCAATATTTTTGTTGTTGTTTTTCAAGTATTTAAAAGAGACTAAGGTCGTGACTTCTACCTAGGTTTATATCTAACGGGTAGCAAAATCTAAGGGCAAGCTTTATTAGTTGGGATTATAATATAGCTATCGCACCCGGGTACTCACTCTATACCTCTCGGTAGTTTGAGTGATTTTCCCCCATTTAGCTTTCTCAAGACAAATGGGTATTCATGCAATTCAAGTGATATTAGCTCAAGTTGGGTATTATTATCTCTAGGTTTAACCCTTTAATTGGGGCTATCAATTTATTGAATTCACCCCAATTCCTTGTTAGCCTAGTTTTCCTAGACTTAGCCCCTCTTTCTAAAGTAGAGATTAAGTCATATAGGCATGAATCAATGTTTGCAACCATTAATCCTTGAGTTCTAGCAAGAACTAGGCTAAATATCAGTAACCCATTCACATTCAAGCCCTAAAATCAAATACCCATTAAATACCCACACTAGGTTTGGGTCACAACCCTAGCTATGGGTTTATCTACTCATGGAAATAACATAAATTAAAGATGAAATGAAGATAGAATCCATAATATTAATTTACGGAATGAAAATCTAATGTTAATAAGTGAATCTAGTACAAAATTTCCCAAAACGGAATATTATATCGTCTCAGGTGCTCTTACAAAATAATACTTAACGTAACATAACCTAAAAATGACAAAAAGTTCTATTTATACTAAGCTGAAAATATATGACAAAAATACACCTGCGGGGGTTGTGTGGCCGCATAATTTTGAGTGCGGTCACACTCTTGCTTTCGCGTCCGCATAATTCTGATGCGATTCACGCTCTTCTCTTTTGGATCTGGGTTGAGTTGAGCTTTCACGGACCGTATAATTCCAAGTGCGGCCACGCTCCAAACTATGCGGCCGTGTAAAAGTGATGTGGTCCGCACTTGCTTGAGTTTGGCTTGAAATCAACTCTCTGATTCTTCATCTTGCGGACCGCATAATTTCGATCACGGACGCACAAGGGACTTCCTCAATCGCACAATTCTGGTGCATTCTGCACTTCTCTCTTTTCAAATTTTCAGCTCTCTGAATTTCAGTCATCGCGGTCTGCATAATTTCAACTGCGGCTGCGCAGGGACTTTCACGGCCGCACATTTCTGATGTGGTCCGCGCTCATCATTTAGCCCAAAATCACACTGTCTGAATCTCCCTCTTGCGGACCGCATAATTATAATAGCGGCCACATCACGGCTTTCTCGGTCGCACAATATTTGTGCAGTCCGCACTTCAGACCTCTTTGTCCGGTCTTGGTTTTTGTTCAACTTTTGACACTACTGTGTGTTGATTTTGATTCCTTTGGCTCATTTTGAACAATTCCTGCAAGCAAGCATATTTCATTAGTTTTTGCGAATACCTTCAAGAATTTTTGGCCTAAAACACAAGTAAAAGAGAGAAAATAATTGGTTAAAATCCTTACTTATCACCCACCCAAGTTAATACCATAGGCTTGCCCGTAATGCAAGTCTCTACTAATTTAATCTTGTAAAGTCTAGGATCAAGTAGGACTTTATAGGTTGTAATGTATACTAAGGGACGGGTAGAATATATTTGAGAAAATAGTGACTAACCCTCTTAAGCACTTTAATACACTACACTTCACTTGTAAGCACCTCCTTGTCATGACCAATTCAATGTCTTGCCATGAAACCATACATATTTATGCCCTTCTTCATTAAGCACGTCAACATATAGATACTTCCTAGCCCAGACAAAAATATGAGAGGTGTTCTTTTTTTTTTCACTCTCTTCAATTTGGTATTTCTGGCTAGTATTTTTTTTATACACAAGTGTACCTTTTCGGCCTTTCTATGGTTCTACTCAAAAGCTACCCACTCTCTTTCTTGACTTTTCTAGCTACTTAAATGCTTTCGGAGGTAAAGTTTCAACAAGATTTGATTAAGAACAAAAGGTATTGAGCTTGTAATGTGGTTTCCAAAGAAAAAGTCTACAGACTCAAAAGGGTTGACTACAGATAATATTAACACAAGGCAAACAGGTTGAATGGTCAATCAAAGAAAACCTATATCACTTCCCAAACTTACAAGACTTAATCAATTCGCTTTGACTCACACACGAGGAAAATTCTAGACTAGCAAGGATGGCAAAAAGTACACCAAAATCTCACCTCACACAATGCACATGACTCACTCAGGACGGCTCGGACCCGACTCTCAAGTTAAAGCAACTAGCACAGTCATCATAAAATTGAAGCACATGAGAATTAATCACAAAAGTCAAAAGATGAGCCTCGGTGTCAAAAAAAGGTCACACATATTTTCAAAGACATAATTCTTATTTTTCTTTGGACTTTAAACCCTCAATAAAATTGTCTAGAAAGTCCATCATAAGGAAAGTCCAAATTGTTTTTTAAATTCTACCAATAAAAAAAATTATTACTACCCGGTTCAAAGAGTCATCCATTAGAAAAGAATCGTGGCAATAAGAAAAATCAAGAGGGATTATTTCTACCTCTTTTTTTTTATTTCTTTTCAACACACATACAATAACACAACAATACCATAGGAATACCCAAACAGTCAATCCACCCCACACTTAAAATTGTTCATTGTCCTCAATGCACACACATAAATACAAGAGGGTAAAAGAAACTCTCTGGTAGGCTAAAGGCCGAAGCATTAGCAGCTCATGGGATACTCACGCTTCTCCCAGACTTTTTTCTTTGTGAGGGAACCCCACACTTAGTTCTAACCATCTTTCTTGCTTTTACTTTCTTCCAATGACCTTGCTTCCCATGCTCCTAGAGAAATAAAAAGATAATGCTACAATAATAATACAATACTATTAAATTAAAAAAAAAAAAAAAAAAGCAGTAAAGCTGGGTTGCCTCCCAACAAGCGCTTGATTTAACGTCATGGCACGACGCGAATCACTTTGTGCCTCCACTTAGAGCTTACAATTTGAATCCCTAATTTGGCTTCAAATTTTCGGTTATACTCCAGGGGTGGTGGAACAAATCTAATTGGCCCAAGAAACTATTGTACTATCCTACATTTCTTGGCTTTTAGATGATGTATGTAGTCCTTTTTTCTAGCAAGAAAAATTTCAGAATGTAGGCACCTTTTTCCTCATTCCTTGACTTCTCAATCAGTTCGGATGACTATATTTACTTATCGTCATCCAAGCACAATGTTTGGAGGCCCAATGCGCACAAACACATGAGCTTCAAGACTTTCAACTTCCTCAACATCAATGATACTAGAGTGAACAAAATTTATATCCTCAATGTCCTTGCTGACTCTAGTCTCACTTCTTCAACATCGACATCCTCAAATTGTAGTTCGCTAGGTTGTTGATGTTCTACTCTGACCTCCTCAATTAGCACCTCAAATCCAGGCTCTTCTTGGCTCTTATCCCGAAAATTGGCTAGCTGAGCATTAAAAGCTTCAACCACTTGACTCACTTGAGCCTCCAAATTGCGAATAGTTGCCGCTTGCCTTTTTATCTGCAATTGTTTCTCATTATTTTGTTCTAGAAGGAACTCTAACATATCCTTGATCTCCTTCAGGTCTGAATTCTCAGGTTCTTTGTTCTTGTTAACTTCACAAGAAAAGGTTGGAGAAAGATAAGAAATATAAGAACAACTATGAAAGTGACCATTTTTACCACCACACACACCACACGCATTCCACAAATAAGATTGAGTTGGTGCACATAATTCGGTCTCGGGAATATTTTGATAATTTTGATACAAGCGATATCCTTCACAATATGTATGAGGATCAATAGTAGAATTATCTACACCTAAATTCCCATAATTCCAAGATGTCATGTTTTTCAAATCAACAGTTATAATAAAATAAAATAAATACAAAAAACAAAATAAAAAAATTAAAATAAAAGTTCAAACTTGAAACCTAGAAATATGTATACCTATAGCTACACCGTTAGTTCTCCCGAAATGACGCCAAAATTTGATCACGCCCAACTCTAGTCCTAAAAAGGATAAACGGTCGCTGCAAATATAATCTGGTCTAAAAGTCCGGAGTCGAATCCCACTGAGAAATAAGGCTTAGCTGCAACTGTTTAATATCACTAAGTATAAAAGTTCGTACAATTTCTAAGTTATAAAGAATATGATTTTTTATTCTAAACTATTTAACTAACAAATTTAAAAGCAGTAAAACTATCAATTAACAAGGATAATGATTAGAGACAAGGTAAAAGAGGCCTAGAGTTATGATATTCCCAATTGTCGGTATCCTTCTCGCCAAGTCTTCTATAATTTCGTCTAAGTATTCTCTACTGATCATGAGTACTTTGGGTGTTCTAGCTCTCTCTCGAGCAACTACCATAATTTACTAGATGTATTCTCTCGAACTACACTAGCTAACACTAATTCACCGCTCACTACGATCGCACCGTGGATTCGTTATCTCTATGTCACGACCCAAAATCCCTAAGGTCCTTATGGCACCAGACACAAGGTCAGGCAAGCCAAACCATTAATTAATTGAAATAACTTTCTAGTTTAAACATTTTCGAAATCGTTACCTTTTCTTGCATTTCATAATCAAATACATAAATTTTCGTAAACTTAAATACGACAGCAAATCAATTCAGTTCAATAAAATAAATCCCAACACATCCCCAGAACCCGGTGTCACAAGTACATGAGCAATTTCTAAGAATTTTACAATTTCTACAAAGCCTGTCTGAAATACAACTGGACAAGGAAATTTACAATGAATAAATACAGTATGAAGGAGACTCTGTCAGCTGCGGGTCGCCTCCGGAAGATGCAGCTCACCTAAGTCTCTGAATCCTCCACATTTGCTATGAAAGTACCTGTGCAGTAAGATGCACAGCAAGTGTAGCATGAGTACAAAAATAATGTGTACTCAGTAAGTCGCCCGTCTAACCTCAGAGAGGTAGTGACGAGAGGTCAAATTAGACACTTACTAGGGTCCAACAATATAATATATGACAGCATATGATGAAATACATTAGACATGTAAGGCAGTTAAGCAACAAAACATATATGAGGCACAGCCTTCCAAGAAATTTCAAAATGGTGAGTGAATAAGTAGTTTTTCCTTTCACTTTTCCCCAAATATCTGTCAAGTCCTTTTCCACGAAGTTATTTAACAATTTGTATCCTTAAATTAGTTCAACAATTTAAGTCACAAGGGGTATGTCATATGTATATATATATATATACATATATGTAAATATGCCTAGGGTCGTTCGGCCCGAACCAACAACGAAAATAAACTGTGCACTGTTGAGGATCAAACGGCCCGTCCCATAAGTGTATTCTTTCAAATTAATCATAAATCTCCCCTCGATCGGAAATCATACCTGCGACTCGAGGTCTGACTCTTATATATAATTAACATAAAGCTTCCCTCGATCGTGAATCATACATGCGACTCGAGTGCTGAATCTTATACATAATTAACATAAAGCTTCCCTCGATCACGAATCATACCTGCGACTCGAGTGCTGACTCTTATACATAATTAACACAAAGCTTTCCTCGATCGTGAATCATACCTGCGACTCGAGTGCTGACTCTTATACATAATTAACATAAAGCTTCCCTCGATCGCGAATCATACCTGCGACTCGAGTGCTGACACATTTCCACACATTTAAATCCACTTTTTATTAAGAAAATAGTTTTCTCAGGGAAATAGTAAAATCCGTATTAAAAGAAGCACGAAACATAGATTTTGAAATCATTTGTTTTCAAACTCATTTGTCAAGTTTAATGATACTTCACGATAAAACCCAGTCCAGGTACTCATATTTCCACAGCGGAACCAATTCTCTTTCTAGAGGGTTAACAATATGAACTCTATCTTTCTTTTAGACATTTAATTACGTTTTTGGTCATATTAGCATTTTAACGTTACAGGCAGGGTTACAGGTACACACATAAAGCATGCTAGTGGGTCCTAGGCTACCCGGACATGGCATAGTAGTAGCTACGCACGGACTCCCGTCACCTCGTGCATACGTAGCCCCCGAAGACAATAGCACATACTTAATTAATTCACCTAGGGCTACAATTCCCCCTCACAAAGTTAGAAAGGAGACTTACCTTGCTCCGAAATTCCCACATCGGCTTCCAAGCCCCTCCGATGACTCCAACGGACGCAAAACGCTCCAAAACTACCATATAATGGAAAAGCAACGAAAATTCGTCCTAATACTCACAACAAATTCAGATTATATACTTTCCCAACCCCGCTCGAAGAAATAGCCAAAATGCCACCAGGCCCACGTGCCCGGAAATCGAAATTCTCGAAGATACATTCTACCCATAGCCTTACTAACTCAAATATATAATTTACTCAAATATTCATGCTCAATTTGTGGTTAAAAATCCAAATTTTCCATATTATAGGTTCCTTCAAAGTTTTTCCCAAATTTCCTACCAATTTCATGTTCAAATTCATGCAAGATCACATGTTTTGACTTAGGAATGGGAAGAATTCACTTACCTAGTGATGCTTGCTGAAACCCCTCCTCTTGAAGCTCTCAAAATCGCCACACCAAAATGAGAGGAATGAAGAAATGGCCAAAATCCGATTTTTAAAACTTTCTGCCCAGGCATTTTTCGCACCTGCGGTCCATCCTCTGCCCCTGCGATCTCGTTGGTGCGACCAAATCCTCTGCACCTACGGTTTCCCTCAATTTCAGCCAAATCACACTTGCACCCCCACTGCCCGCACCTGCGGCTTAGCAGGTGAGGAATATCCATCGCACCTGCGATTTCTCAGCTTCAAACCCAATTTCGCACCTGCAGCGAAATCCTCGCAGGTGCGGATCACACCAGATGGAAACACTCTTCACTTCTTCAAACTTCAATTCTTGATCCGACAACCACCCGGGATCCACCCGAGGCTCCCGGGACCCCTTCCCTCATACCAACCTATCCCAAAAAGTAACACGGACTTTCTCGAGCCGTCAAATCACATCAAACAACGCCGAAATCAGGAATCGCACTCAAATCCAATTCCTTAAGAACTTTAGAATTCCAAACTTCTACATTCGACGCCGAACCCAATCAAATCACACCCGATTGACCTCAAATTTTGCACACAAGTCATATTCAACATTACGTTCCTGCTCCAACTTCCGGAATCACATTCCGAACTCGATATCAAAACTTCCACTTCCAGTAGGATTTCCCAAAAACCTTCAAATTTCTATATTTAGCCAAATGACTCCAAAATGACCTACGGACATCCAAATTCACTTCCGATCGCGCTCCCAATTCCAGAATCACCATATAGAGCTATTCCGAGACTCAGAATCCCAAACGGACCTCTATAAAACTGAGGTGCCTTCCAACCCAAACTTATGAAATTCTTCTAAAATACTAACTTCCACAATATACGCCGAAATGCTCCCGGTTTATTCAAAACCCGATCCGGACATACGCCCAAGTCCAAAATCATCATACAAACCTGCTGGAACCTTCAAATCCTGATTCGGAGATTGGTTACTCAAAATTCCAATCTTAGTTGATTTCTCCAACTTAAGGCTTCTGAAATGAGAATTTTCTTTCCAAATCAATTCTAAACTTCCTGGAATTCAATTCCGACCATGCCCACGGGTCATAATACCTGAAACGGAACTGCTCACGACTTCAACCCACTGAACGACGCGCTAGAACCCAAAATGACCGGTCAGGTCGTTACATTCTCCCCCACTTAAACCGACGTTCGTCCTCGAACATGCTAAGAACTGCTCTAGAGCTTCCTGAAATCACTGTTTAACATCTCGAGCACCTGCCCGTGCTACCACAACCCAGTCGAGCACAATAGCATGATCAAATTTGGAGATTGCTTATTTATCCATATAATAAGCTCAGAATTCATTCAAACACCTGAAATTTCTCTATCCAGGCCTAGTTTCAACATATATAAGCACCGCATCAACTAGCACAAGATATATCAGATCATAACTGCATACCCTTGCTGAAAGGCGCCATGCACCGCGTAACTCATTATCTGACCACAATGGAGCTCCCTGAACCTTAATAGCCAAAATTCCACGAATTTGATGCTCCCAATGCACCTCATAACAAATATGCATACACCCTGCTATAATGCTGACGATACCACCACGACGGAGGAAATGTACAGAAATTCATACTCAACTGCAAAGTTAACAAATCCTTGAGTACCTTATCTTGATTAGAATCGTCACTTCCATTATGAATCTGAATTATGGTATTTGTTCTTTAATATACACTTCACATAACCTTATCGTGCTGATCCCTGGTCCGATAGTCTCGTCTCACCCAGTATGAACTGCTCAGACAACAAATCACCCCAAACATGGCTAACATCCTCACATGACACCGCATCGCCCAATAGGTCATAAATCGAACATGATAATAAGAAAGGAATCAGGACGGAACTATTCAGCTCACGCAACTAATATGATTTTTTTTAAACCAGATAATAGGAAATAAAACACAAGAAAATAAATACATATTAACCCTTGTCCTCATCACACTGTTGCGGCGTGCAACCCGATCCAAATAACATACCCGTGGCGGCGTGCCACCCGATCCACACATAAAATTTCGGAGCTGATTTGCTCACAGTTACGAATTACTGAATATCGATCACAAGCACGCTAAGTGCATAATACCATCCTGGGGAGACTGATAAAGCCATAGGCTACAAAACTCAAGCACAACTGAGGTGCGATACATATATATATATATACTCTGGATCTCAAGAGCTGCCTGCTCACATAACATTCGCGCTACGCGGGACCTCGACACATGAGAAATTATCAAGCCGTTTCACAACTAGTATGGCACAATCATAATAACACATAATTTAACGAAGATGGAACAACACCCGATGTTCTAATAACTTTCCATGAAAAGCGCTCTACTGCAAGGAACATGCCTGGCTCATACGGAGCCCATAATCATATTTAAATCCATCCACCAACATCGAGCCACCTCGCTCGCACCAAACTTAGCTGTTAGCTTTTACCTGGGTCCACATTAACCCACTTTCTCTCCTAATACACGAGAACAACCATCATCACTGGGACTAACACCCCATAATCCATAATCAACTGAACCGGACGCCCTCCTGGCATAAATTCTCAATTAAGCAATAGCACTTCTTTATAATCGGTCCAAATCTGAATTCCATCAAGTGACTACATGTCACACTTTATACAATCTTTTCGCGGTCATGCTTCCACGACCTTCCACACAAGGCAAATAATCTGCCCATCCATAACACTGACCACACTAGGGCCGCAAAACACATCAAGAACCTATGACCAGGGTACAAAGATTCTTTCATCGAATATCAATCTCAGGTGACACTGAAGATAACACCAGTTTATACTGAACTTTCAAATCACTTTGCCTTGCTCTTTTCGAGCTCATGACATCCTTATAACATCGGACCTAAATCTCGATTCTTACTCCCAGTTACATACTGCTTCCCGCACTTAATATACCAACATGAGGCAGCGCAAGAATTTCATAATAACTTTCGAACCACCAATAGGGTGAACACTTCATCATGTAGAAACTTTTTATTTGACTCAATTCAAGAGTACCATCTCACCACACGAGTGAATTCCCATTATCACCCAATCATGCAAATCTTAAGTGGTAGTCTATACCACCATAACCCTTCCGGGGTCCGCCTGTACCTGACAGGCCATAGCACTCAAGTGATCCCACATAAAATCTGTTACGACGGCCGACAAGCCCCGCACACACCGGCATAAACCACATGCATAACTAAATCACATCAAAGGAACCAACCACTGCCGCAAATGTGCTATTTCAACAATGGCTAATCAATCTATCTTCTTTTAATCATCATTAATTGCCTCAGGAAAAATAATAACTTCCTTCAACCCATAGGAAACTCAACCCTCACTCATCCCGAGTGACCTTGATTCGCGAGACGATGCTGCCCAAATCCTGCAACCTGTCTCATAACCTTTTGATAATCTTTTCTTCAATCCGGAGTATATTTCTCTCACTCCTCCAATATTATCATGCATGCTAAAACATATCATAGAACATTCCAACCATCCTCTTTTTTCTCAGAAATTATTCTGCAAAAACTCAATTCTCGATCATGTTGTTGCCTTTAATTGTCGCGTCCTTAACTTTTGAACTCACTACGACCGCTATTGAGAGTCACCCACTCTGACTGGCCCTGAATACAATCAATCCCCAAGGCTCTCCTAGCACAGGAACACTTTTTTCAATGAAACATGTGATTGAGTCACTATCCTTACAACTCGCCCATGCCTCAAGAATAAATTCTGAATCTTCCGAAGCCTAACCCTGATCTGACAGGGCCAGCTTTTGTACATATTCATCAAATCCTATACACAATTACCATTTTACTCCTTTTTTCTTAGCTGAAATAACTTGCCAACACGCCGACCATCCTCAACCTCATGCGAAGATAGTCCTACAACCTAACTGCAGATGGTGGGAATCCCCCACTTAACCCGAATCTACTCATTGCACCACTCTAGATCCTACTGAGATTCTTCCTCCTTTGATAACACGATCTTTCTCAGCCAATCCTTCCAAATCATCCAAATTCTCTTGCTAGCACTCCCTAAATACTCGAATTCTATAGCATCTTTCACACCTTCTATCCCCTACCGACTAGCCACTAGGACCCCTCTCAGAACCTGCCAACCCCGCCATTGCTAACCTATCCCCAGAAGATAACTCACCTGTGGAAATCACCCGCGGACACCTCCCAGCGACGCTGAAATGCACGCTCTCTGCGACTTCAATACCTCATCCTACGCCATGCTTCATTTACCAACGTACTAGTCTGTATGATCCTCATGGACATCCATTAAATGTGCGACAATATCTCCAAATTCCAAGTTGTGATGCCACTCCCCCACTTTGCGACTGCTCGACTTTCACTTCTTACACTTGGCCTCCTAGAAATAGAACCACCGCCTAGCCTTATTTCAGGATCATTCTTTGCCAACCGCATTCTTCAATACTTCCTCTCAATACTCTGACCCCACGCAACCGAAGAAACCATTGCACCGACAATCCTAACATATTCCATTGATCAATGACGACGACTACACGTCACATGTGTATACCCCATCTCACTTTGAAGACACCAAGTCTCACTACTTTATCAATTCCCAACCGAGCCATTCATACTCCAAATGTCTTCCCTCTGTCGGAACAAAAGCACTGAAATATCGAAATCACACTCTGAGAAGACCTTCCTTCAAACCATTCATCTCCCCCAACATACGGGCAAACGTTTTATCATCATATCAACACCGCACGACAATCAATTGAAACCATTATCAATACCCAAGCACAACCTTAAGGCTCCCAGAAACACAGCTACTGAGCTGAAACAACATATTACCCTTTCACAGGGCCATAATAACAACCACAACCATTTACCCATGGAAGCATCTCGAATTACATTCGTAGCACCATTTCCATACCTCAAATTCCTGATCCATACCAAGAGCTTCGCGACGCGTAAGATTGAGTAGGAATGAACATATGCATAAGCCCCAAAAGAATCAACTCGCACGATGAAGAATCAAGAAGGGAAGTACTCCTAACAGTCTTGTAGCCTCTCGAAGATAAGTCTTACGTCTCTGTACTGATCCGTAAGATTCTACTAGACTTGCTCATGACTCATGAGACCTACGGGAAACTAGCGCTCTGATACCATGTTGTCACGACCCAAAATCCCTAAGGTCGTGATGGCGCCGGACACAAGGTCAGGCAAGCCAAACCATTAATTAATTGAAATACCTTTCCAGTTTTAACATTTTCGAAATCGTTACCTTTTCTTGCATTTCATAATCAAATAAATAAATTTTCATAAACTTAAATACGACAGCAAATCAATTCAGTTTAATAAAATAAATCCCAACACATCCCAAGAACCCGGTGTCACAAGTACATGAGCAATTTCTAAGAATTTTACAATGACAAGGAAATTTAAAATGAATAAATACAGTATGAAGGAGATTCTTTCAGCTGCGGGTCGCCTCCAGATAATGCAGCTCGCCTAAGTCTCCGAATCCTCCACATTTGCTATGAAAGTACCTGTGCAGTTAGATGCACAGCAAGTGTAGCATGCGTACAAAAACAATGTGTACTCAGTAAGTCGCCCACCTAACCTCAGAGAGGTAGTGACGAGAGGTCAAATTAGACACTTACTAGGGCCTGAAAATATAATATATGACATCGTATGATGAAATACAGTAGACATGTAAGGCAATTAAGCAACAAAACATATATGAGTCACAGCCTTCTAAGAAATTTCAAAAGGGTGAGTGAATAAGTAGTTTTTCCTTTCATTTTTCCCCAAATATTTGTCAAGTCCTTTTCCACGAAGTTATTTAACAATATGTATCCTTAAATCAATTTAACAATTTAAGTCACAAGGGGTATGTCATATGTATATATATATATTTAAATATGCCTAGGGTCGTTCGGCCCAAACCAACAATAAAAATAAACTGTGCACTGCCGAGGATCGAACGGCTCGTCCCATAAGTGAATTCTTTCAAATTAATCATAAATCTCCCCTCGATCGCGAATCATACCTGTGACTCGAGTGCTGACTCTTAAATATAATTAACATAAAGCTTCCCTCGATCGCGAATCATACTTGCGACTCGAGTGCTGACTCTTATACATAATTAACATAAAGCTTCCCTCGATCGCGAATCATACCTGCGACTCGAGTGCTAACTCTTATACATAATTAACATAACGCTTCCCTCGATTACGAATCATACCTGCGACTCGAGTGCTGACACATTTCTACACATTTAAATCCACTTTTTATTAAGTAAATAGTTTTCTTAGGGAAATAGCAAAATTCATATTAAAAGAAGCACGAAACATAGGTTTTGAAATAATTTTTTTTGAAACTCATTTGTCAAGTTTAATGATACTTCACGATAAAACCAAGTCCAGGTACTCATATATCCACAGCGGAACCAATTCTCTTTCTAGAGGGTTAACAATATGAACTCTAGCTTTCTTTTAGACATTTAATTACGTTTTCGGTCATATTAGAAGTTTAATATTACAGGAAGGGTTACAAGTACACACATAAAGCATGCAAGTGGGTCCTAGGCTACCCGGACATGGCATAGTAGTAGCTACACACGGACTCCCGTCACCTCGTGCATACGTAGCCCCCGAAGACAATAGCACATACTTAATTAATTCACCTAGGAGACAATTTCCCCTCACAAAGTTAGAAAGGAGACTTACCTCGCTCTGAAATTCCTACACCGGCTTCCAAGCCCCTCAGATGACTCCAACGGACGCACAACGCTCCGAAA
>ML348186.1:0-95604 GCA_005239505.1 Nicotiana paniculata | reverse complement strand
AAAGTACATAAAATGCGAGGTAAATAATGCTTAAAATCACGAATTCTAGCCACACATCACGCGGCGATATAAGGAAAATTGCAATTGTAAAATGTGAAGATGAGGCGTGGTACCTCGGTTGTGATTCTTGTTGTATATTCGATGTTAAAAAGGCATGTTGGTTGAACAGTTCCTATTGTTTCTTCATTATCTTACTTGTATTTGTACGTATTTGATTACATATTGTTCTTATCATGTGTTAAATTCTTCTTGCCTTATTGACTTAAACATCGTTGTTAGCTTACATTATTGTACTACTTTATTTTCATTTATTTCATCGCTTTCCATTATTAGACTATATTATACTTTATTCAATTTTCTTATTATAGTAGGTGTCTTGACATGTCCTCGCACTACTCTACCGAGGTTAGGCTTGATACTTACTAGGTACCGTTGTGGTGTACTCATGCTACGCTTCTGCACATTTTTGGGCAGATCCGGGTCCATCGGCTCGTGCCGGATGCCAATGATCACTCTATCATTTATGAAGACTTCAAGGTATATTTTCTCGTAGCTCATAGGCCTCGGAGTCACCTTCTGTGATTTCCTTTTCTACTGTTATCCTATTATAAGACAATGGTGTATTAGATATTTTAGAACATTATGTAGAGCTTATGACTCAGTTTCACTGAATTTGGAGATTTTGATGTTGTTGTTGCGCTTTGGAATAAATATGAGCTTTATTGGGTTTTTTTATTATCTTAATTAATTATTTCCGTTACGATATCAATGAATGTTACGCTTACCTAGTCTTATAGACTGGGCGCCATCTTGAGATTATAAGGTGGGAAATTGGGTTCGTCACATCCTCACACACTACATCTACTAAGAATAACAAACCCGAACCATTCTAAGATTTCCATATGCCCACAAAGTATAGCACATCACGCATCAAGAAATTCCCTTGATCAATTCACCCTCGAAATCATCCTCTCCAAGTCAAAATTATCCATGTATGCCTCATCTAAAACTAATATAATACATGGAAGTGCAATCTGATCGTTGCTAGCAGCCTTCCCCACTTAGCTTAAAGCCATAGAACAGAACATTCGATAACCCACAATACTCTTACTCCCTAACTGCCATGATCTTGCACTGTAATTTAACTATATCCTTCATGAACTCATGTAGCCCTAATCATAGGACATGCTATATCTACTGCTAAGCGCATATCCATCTTCGTGACAAACGTGCGAACTTCATCAAGTTATCCAAACCCAAATTGCAACACATATAACCCATTAGTAGAAAGAAAACCCTCCAACGAAATATCATAAAGATCATATGTCCGTAGAACACCTCGTAGGCTCAAACGGGCATCTCTCTATGACTGCATTATGGTGACAACAACTATGCAATCACTTAATCTTCTTGAGTTAGAACTTGTCAATGAGACATAAAAATATACTTTATTCCACAAATGAGCAACTGAAAGATCCCTAACATACTCATATCTCAATACTGTACAACATAGCAAGATAGAAATCAAGTATCCATAGTCCTTTCACATCCCAAGAAAAAGTATTCTCGTCACATCCAAACTATCTAACCACATTCCACAGTCACATAATGCTCATCATATAGCTATCCAATCACTAAATAAGCCCTCAATACCACTCCTAGGGATACTACCAGACATATAAGTCCAAAGCACATGCTCATATAACTAAAACTATCGAGCCCAAGTTGCAGTCTGAACTTGGCCTCAAATCCTCCAGACTGGCCTATTGACACAACAAAGAAAAAAAAAAATCTCACACCACATCTATGAGTACTTAGCATAACATATGAGTGGGTGGAAAAAATTCAAAGAGATACCTCAAGCTGAATCAATGTTGCACGATAAGGAAAGAAAGATGGAAAATTCTCCAACATGCCCTGTAGCCTCTCGAAGATAAGTATGGGTGTCATCATACCGATCCGCAAAACTCTACTAGACACTTTCTCATGACTCGTAGAACCTATGAACCTAGACCTTTGATACCAACTTGTGACGATCCAAAATCTACCTAGTTGTGATAGAACCTAACCCAACCTGCTAGGTAAGTTAATCAATAGTCAAACCAACTTTAATGAATATAATTAGAGAACAATAAGTGCAATAACTAAATTTCTATACAATAACCCAAGGATATGTAGTACAAGTAATGAGCCACTAAGACATAGATTTACAAAGCTAGAATGAAAATAAATACCACCTCTATTTGAAATATACATACACTTAATACGAATCTAAAGCTACTAAGGACAAGCGGCAGCTATGTCCGGACAACAGGTACATCTTCAATGCCATCTCCCACCATACACAATTGCATCAGCTCCAAGATATTCATGTATGGTGTAGAAGTGGAGTATGACCAGTGTACTCAATAAGTAACAAAACTAAATTCGGACTAAAATCAACAATGAGCTTGGAGGAAGGTCAATGTCCAACGCCAATGATCAATAACAATACTTGATATAGTGACAACACTAGGATAAGATAAATTCAAGAGATATCATAATTGGCTCGTTCACAAATACGGAAAATTAGGCATGCTTCCCCAAGTGTAATAGTCAAAGCCCAAATCTTTTTCTGAAATCACTAAAGCATGAGTCTTACATGGAATTATAATTTTTTCAAACCTTCAACAATAGATAAGATATTTCTTTACCATCTAGCACAAGAAAAATACATCTTTATGCCTATATGTCACATATACATGTCAGGTCAATAACACCATATTACCATCTACTAAGAGGAAAATACATTTGTATGCGTACATGTCACATATACATGTCAAGTGAATAACATCAAAGCAAAGTCATCGAGTATACTCACACTATGCACGCTCATGGTACCTGGCACAAATTCCCCTCACCATCATCACAGACACAATTACTCTCTGCATATTATGGGTGCCTAGAAATAATGTTGTCACGACCCGATTATCCACCGTCGGGACTGTTATGGCACCTAACGCTATATTTGATATGTAAGCCAACATAAGAGAGTTAAGACAATAAACAATTAAAAACATATGAAAAATGTTACTACCATCCAATATACGATAACAAAGGTAATAAATGGAATAGTAAAATGATACTGTGAAACTAATACTAATGTCTAACTACCTAGGGTTTGGAGTCACAATTCACTAACTACTAAGATTTACTACAAGTATTTGGCTGTAGGAAAATGTATAACTATTTATCAACTAAATAAAACAACAACTGAATAATAAGGAAGAGACTCCAGGAATCTTCGGACGTCAGCAGATCTATCTCGTGTCTCCATGCGGAATTGTCAACTCTATCTCGAACTGAGCTTGGACCTAAACTTGGATCAGCACAAGAAGTGCAGAGTGGAGTATCAGTAAAACCGACCCCATGTACTGGTAAGTGTCGAGCCTAACCTCGGCGAAGTAGTGACGAGGCTAGGACAGGATACCACATAAAAACCTGTACATGTATAATCATGCTAGTAGAAATAACAAGAAGAAAAGTAAACAATAAATAATAGGAAGGGAGCATACAGTGGGGATTTAACATAAGGAGTGGGAAAACAATAAGACAGAAAAAGACAGTGATCAACAACAATTTAAGCAAATAAATTAGAAAGGAAACTTGCACGGCATCACCTTTCGTGCTTTTACTCTCAGCCTCACCAAATAATAATTAGAATGCACAGCATCACCCTTCGTACTTTTACTCTCATCCTCACCAGATTATAAATAATAATGCCGACATCACCCTTCGTGCTTTTACTCTCACCTCACAATATAAATAAATTATGCACGGCATCACCCTTCGTGCTTTACACTCTTCCTCACAATATAAATAAATTATGCACGACATCACTCTTCGTTCTTTACACTCTTCCTCGCCATTTGAATAAATTATGCACGGAACCCTTCGTGTTTTACACTCTTCCTCGCCATTTAAATAAATTATGCACGACACCAACCTTCGTGCTTTACACTCTTCCTCACCCGTCACAGAATCTTTAACAACATATAAAGAGGAATTTCACAAGAAACCAGTATTTCATCATAGTTTCTATCACCATTTAACATTTCAAATCTCAACTCAATATTCACAATATTATCCATCTCGGTGGAACCATGAACAAATCTTCCAGCATTTCACTAACAACAATGATCATAGATAATAGGCTTTAAGACAGCAAGAATAACAAGAATTAGCTTTCACTCACATGTAATGACTTGACCACAACATATAGGTACTCGTCACCTCTCCTATACATCGTATTTAGCCACAAAAAAAAACAAGTAGAAAGTATTCACACAATACATATTCCCTCAAGCTAAGGCTAGACATATCACTTACCTCGACTTCGCAGGCCACTCACTGCTCAAGTACAACTTTTCCTTTAGAATTCACCTCCAAACCACTCGTATCTAATCATAATTAGTTCAATATCGTTAATTATTGCTAAAGGAATTAGCTTTAATGCATAATCATGGTTTTCCTAAGTTTTCCCAAAAAAGTTAAAAACCGACCCTGGGCTAGCTTGGTCCAAACTCGAGCTTCAGACCAAAATCCTTTTACCCGTTCACCCCTATCCTGAATATGAAATTAGTTTTGGAATCCGACCCCAATTGAGGTCAAATTCCCCCAAATTTTGAAGTACCTAGTTTCTACCCAAAATCCCCAAATTCCACCATGAAAACCTTAGATTTCTAAGTTAAATCTGTGTATAAAGAGTAAAAGATTGGAAGGAACGAGTTAATGCACACATACCTATGATTTTGGGAGGAAAAGGCCTTGAAAAAATCGCCCTAGGTCGTCTACTCCTTGGGCCGCATCTGCGTGTCCGCACGTGCTGGAGTTCAAATTAAATGAACTCACTGCCCGACCTTCGCACCAACAGTACTTGGGCTGCATCGGCGTGTCCGCACGTGCGGACAGGAGGTCCGCTTCTGCGGAATGGGACTAGGCCCTTGGGGCCGCATCTGCGGACGCGTTTCCGCTTCTGCGGTCTCGCTCCTGCGATGAGGAGTCCGCATCTGCGGAGATTGAAGTAAAGGTCCTGGGTCGCACCTACTGGCTGGCATTCGCACCCGCAGTTATGGGCTCGCAGGTGCGGGCACACCAGAACTGGTGCACCAACAGCCTTTGTTGAGAGTTAACTCAACTCGCGCATCGCCCGGATGGTTCCCGAGCCCTCGGGGATCCAAACCAAACATGCACACAAGTCTAAAAACATCCTACGGACTTGCTCGTGCAATCAAATCGCTAAAATAACAGTTAAAACTACAAATTTAGCAGTAAAACTCATGAATTTCTCAAGACCACTTCAAAATTACTATCTTCTCAACCGGATGTCTGAATCACGTCAAATCAACTCGGATTTCCACCAAATTTCACAGATATGACTTAAATATTAAAATAAACTTGTATCAGGCTTCGGAACCAAAATACGGGCCCGATACCAACGAGTTCAAACATCAATCAATTTCATTAATTCCTTTAAATTACAGTCTAATAATTTTCATCAAAAAATTCAATTCTCGAGCTAGGGACCTCGGATTTCGATTCTGGGCATACGTCCAAGTCCCATATTTTACTATGGATCTCCCGAGACCCTCAGAACACGGGTCCGGGTTCGTTTACTCATAAAGTTGACCAAAGTCAACCAAAAATCAAATTTTTAACTCTCAAAAATTATTATTTCATATATTTTCACATAAAAGATTTCCGAATTGTGCACGCAAATCGAGATGAATAAAAATTATGTTTTAAGGCTAACGAGCCCGAAATGGAGTCATAAATCGTAAGATGACCCTTGGGTCATCACAAATGCCCCTGACTATCATCACACATAAAATTACACTCAGCATTGTACGGGTACCAGGCAGAAATGCCCCTTACAAAAGCACATATATCACTATACATGCACTCACTGTAATACCCGACCCTAGAGGGGCGGATTCTTGCCCAAACGCTAATAAATAATGACTATCACATAGCTCACCATGGGTCCTGGTGCACGCGGCACCCCTAAACAATACCACTTAGCTCAACACGAGGCATGGTGTACTTGTCACCTCAATATCAATAACACTCAGCCTAACATGGGGCCTCAACACAAGTGTTGCTAACTATCAATCACCACAGTAATATGGCCTACAACAGTCATCAATCTTCTCAAGTCTCTATATGCCAAGATCTCACAGAAACATAACCCAGTTATACAACACCGAATATCACATTGTGCCACAAATTCGGCTCAAACTTGTGTCACTGTACAAGTACACCAATAACATGTGAGACACCATATCAAATGTGCACAGAATATAACATGCAGATATAACTATCATGACTGAACAATATGACTGCTGCTAAGGCAAGTAGCTCAACATATCAAAAATAGCCCTATCATGTTTCAGAAAATTAAGCAAATAGTCTAGATAGCACTTCTTGCATGAATAAGAATTCATGTAGTCTTAAAAATAAGAAAAAATGACATCAAAGAAGAATGACAGCAAAAACAAGACATATAATAGCCTATTAACTACCCGGATCATGAATAATATAGTGCACGCATACACGCCCTTTACCTAGCACGTGCATCACCCCAATTCATCTCAAACATTATATTTCTCAGGTATAATTAACCTCAAATCTAATTTTAGATATGTTACTTATCTCGCACAAGCTAAAACAATACCGAACAAGCCAAAAGAATACTTAAAAATGCCACCCCGGCCGAATCGACCTCTAAATGGCATGAATCACAAGCTTGTAGATAAAAAATCTGGGTTGAAACCCTTCGAAACAGACCTCTCAAGTCTCTAAAGTGGTGAAGAATGAAATAAAAATCTAAAAATCCCATTTATATAAAAAAATCTTATCTCCCATGGTGTTGACCGAACTTTTCCTAGTGTGGTAAGCATTTCCAACCACACTCTCAATTGTGCGGCCGTAATCTACGTTTTGAAGTCACAATCTAGTTGTGGCTGTACTTCCAGCCTTTAGTAAATGGAACATAACTTTCTTCACAAATGTCCAAATGACAAATGGCTGGATATCCTAAGCTCCCAAAAGTTCCCTCAACACTCCAAACAGTGCCTTCCGAACTTCTACAGCTCCAAAAAGTCTATAAAAACTATCTGTAACTAACAAACATATCCAAGCACAACTAAAGCATCACATCAAAGGATCAAAGACCAAACCACATGTTAAACACTCGTAAGTTCATAAAATTCTGAATTTCCAACTAGGTATCTAATTCATGCCTAAACAACTCGAATCACAACCACACTTTGCACACAAGTACCAAATGAAAAAAAGAACATATTACAACTTCCGAAACAAAAATATTAGCCCTAAATTATCAAATTCAACTCCCGGTCAAATGAGCTTTTCAAGCCTTCAAATTGCCAACTTTCGCCAATTAGAGCCAAAACCTTCTAGAATCATCCAAATGAAAATCCAGGCATACACCCAAGTCCAAAATTACCACCCGGACCTAAAGGAATCATAAAAACTCTAATATTAGGTCAATTACCCAGAAGTCAAACTTGGTCAACTCTTCCAACGTAAGGTTTCCAAATGGAAAGCCATTCCTCCAAATAAATCCCGAACTACTCGAAAACCAAAATGATCATACACGCAAGTCATAATACCTCAGAGGAAGCTACTGAAGACCTCAAACCACCGAACAGAATGCAAATGCTCAAAACTGTCATTCGGGTCGTTACATATAGGTAGTGATCGAGTTGTGCGCCGCAACAAAAAAGATATATTATGACTGTTCTTGATTGTTAGTTCCCTATAAGTGTTGTATTGTAAATTTGAGCATAGATGATATTATGGGGTCCTCTGTTATGTAATTTCAGTTCTGCTTTTCATGTTAATTCGTGTTTCTCTATTTTACAATTATTGTCTATCATGACCCAAAAACCAACCGCCGTGATGATGCCTATCGTGGAACTAGGAAAGCCAAAACTCAACATCTAAACACAACAAAAACTTTGAAAATAAGGAGGGAAGCAATTAATGTTCAAGAAAGCCTTTTTGAAACATAAATAATCTGAAATACAATATAATTTATCCCCAAAATCGGGGTGTCATAGAGTACATGAGCATATATACCAGAAAACATTTTACTACAATGTATAGAGAATAAAATTGAAGTACATATAGAGATAAAGAGGGGGAGTCAAGTCTTGTGAATGCCATGAGGGAACCTCGCTAGTCCCCAAATCCTGACTCCTCGATCAGCAGTCGTCGTGACCCAAAGCACCTGGATCTACACAACCTGGATCAATGTGTAACGTGAGTACAACCAATCAGTAAATAAGAAGTCCAACCTTTGGACTGAAAGGTAGTGACGAACTCAACCTGCACAATTAAAAATATATTGACAATTAAGAAACATAGGTATGCTTTCAAGTTAAATAGATAGTTCAAAATAGAAAAATAGATCAAATCTGAACAAAGTAAAGGATATAACTCTTCTACTTCTACATGCCAATGCACATATTGTATGTGATGCACCATGCTGACAGCCTCATCTGCTCATGCTCTCAAATACTAAACCACTCGGTACTGTATATGTCCCATACGACCCGGGGAAGATCCATCCTGAAATACATACATCACTGACTATCAGTCACCCAGTACCGATGAGGGCCAATCCAGCCCGTGGAGAAGATCCATCTCCGGATATATCATGCTTCAGATAAAATCTACGTCCAGGGAAGATCCATTCCTCAATAATATCAACCGTGCTCACTGGGTGTGTGTACAGACTCTGGAGGGGCTCCTTCAGCCCAAGCGCTATCATAAATCAATATAATCATTGCAGCGTGCACCCCGATCCCATAAATGTCACTCATAATCAGGCTCTCGGCCTCACGCAGTATGTGTTTTGAGACAAACAACAAGAAATGACAACAATGGATCCACACAGTACCGACATAAAGCCTAAACATGATATCTAGCATGATCGATAGCTCAACTACTTTATCACATGATGAAAACACGAATATCAACAAGATAGAACCAGTATACAGTGCCATGGAATCGACCAGGTCACAATTTCCATGGTGCATGCCCGCACGACCATTACTTGGCATGTGCGTCACCTCTATACCATTTGCATAAAAAATAACTCGGGTTTCGAACCATCCGAACCAAGTTTGAAAGTGTTACTTACCTCAATCCCAACAAAACTCTACTCCAAAATGACTTTGCCTCTCAAATCGGTCTCCAAACATCCTGAATCTATCCATAAGCAGTACAATACAATTAATATAGGCTAAAGGGACCAATTCCACAAGAAAAATACTAAATTATAGCCAAAAATAAAAAATCGGCTTAACCCGAACCTTGGGCCCACGTCTCAAAATCAGATAAAAGTCACAAAACCCGAAAGCCCATTCACTTAGGAGTCTAACCATATAGAACTTACTCAAATCCAATAACAAAATTCCATTCAAAACCTCAAAAATCCAACTCAAGAACTCTTCCTCTTTTTCCCCAATTTTCTACCCCAAATCACAAATTAGATGGTGGAGTTAAATGCATAATCGTGGAATTTAGCTAAAACCAAGTAAGAATCACTTACGCCAATAAAATCCTTGAAAATCCCTTCAAGAATATCCCAAATATGTGGTCTCTAGCTCAAAATATGAAAAATGGGTTCAAACCCTCATTTTTTAAAATTTAACATTGCTGCCCAGATATTCCTTCATCGCTAACGCAACCTTCCTCTCACTCACGTAGAACAATTTTCCTGCCTCTCAATTTAGCACTTCACGAACGCGACCACAGCTTCACGAACAGGAAGCTTTTCCAACACCACTCTTTGCGAACGCGTCCCTTGCCCCGCAAACGCGTAGACCAAGCGCCTGGGTTCCCGTGCTATCTCAACATCTCTTCGCGAATGGGACACCTCTCCTGCGTTCGAGATGCATTATTGTCCACCTCTTCGTGAAAGCGAAGAAAATAATCTTCAGATCTCACAAACACCCTTCGCGAACACGAGGCTCCTCTCGCAAACGCGTAAGAGAAAATTAGAAGAAACACACCAGTAGTTATCAGCCAACAACCTAAGTTCAAAAATGATATGTTAACCCTCCGAAACTCACTAGAGGCCCCCAGGACCTCAACCAAATATATCATAAATTCCCAAAACACGATATGAACTTAGTCCAACCCTCAAATCACCTCAAACAACATCAAAAACACGAATTACACACAGATTCAAGCCTAATAAACTATGAAATTTCCAAATTCTACAAACGGTGTCGAGACCTATCAAATCACGTCCGATTGACCAAAAATTTTTCACTCAAGTCATAAATGACACCACGAACCTAGTCCAACTTCCGAAAATCTAATCCGACCCCGATATCAAAAAGTCCACTTCCGGTCGAACTTTCCAAAATTCAAGCATTCGCCATTTCAAGCCTAATTCTATTATGGACCTCCAAATTACAATCTGGATGCGCCCCTAATTCCAAAATAACCTAACAGAGCTAACAGAACCATCAAGATTAAAATTCAAGGTCGTTTAAATATAAGTTTACACCCGGTCAACTTTTCCAACTTAAGCTTACAACTAAGAGACTAAGTGTCTCAATTCACTCTGAAATCACTCCGACCCAAACCAACTAACCCGATAAGTCATATAAAATCTATAGAACACAAAAGGAACAAAAAATGAGGAAACGAGCTACAACTCTCGAAACGACCGAACATGTGGTTACATCCTCCCTTCTTAAAAAATGTTCGTCCTCGAACGAGTATAGAGATATACCTGAAGTGGTGAAAAGATGAGGATAACGGCAACGCATATCATGCTCGGTCTCCCAATTCTCATCCTCGACCAGCTGACCCCTCCAGTGAAACTTCACAGAAGCAATGTTCTTTGACCTCAACTTCGAAACGTGCCTGTCCAAAAAAGCCACCGGAACCTGCAAAAATCCAACACGTGAGATGGATCGCCATGATATTTCCGGAGCATAGAAACATGGAATACTGGATGAACTCCTGCTAGACTGGGAGGTAAGGACATCTCATAAGAAACCTCCCCAACACGCGCAACATATCAAACGGGCCGATAAACCTTGGGCTCAGTTTGCCCTTCTTTTTTATTCTCAAAACACCCTTCATGGGTGACACCCGGAGCAGGACTTGCTCTCCAACAATGAATGCATTATTGCGAACCTTCTGATCAGCATAACTCTTCTGTCTGGACTAGGCTATGAGAAGTGGATCCTGAATCAACTTAAACTTCTACAGAGCATCCTGAACCAACTCTGTACCCAATAACCTAGCCTCTCCCGGCTCGAACCAACCTACTGGAGAACGAAACCGCCTACCATAGAGAGCCTCATACGGTGCCATGTAGATGCTCGACTGATAACTGTTGTTTTAGGTAAACTCTGCAAGTGGCAAGAACTAATCCTACAAACCCCCAAACTCCATCACACACGCACAGAGAATATCCTTTAATATCTCAATAGTGCGCTCAGACTGTCCATTTTTTTAGGGTGAAATATTGTGCTCAACTCCACTCGAGTACCCAACTCATGTTGTACGGCTCTCCAGAATCGTGATGTGAACTTCGTACCACGGTCAGAGATGATAGATACCAGTACTCCATGAAACTTAACGATCTTGCAGATATACACTCGAGCCAGTTACTCAAAAAATTAGGAAGTCATCATAGGAATAAAATGAGCTGACTTGGTCTGCCTATCCACAATCACCCAAACTGCATCAAACTTCCACTGAGCCCGTGGAAGCCCAACATCAAAATCAATGGTGATCCACTCCCATTTCCACTCCGGAATCTCTAACTTCTGAAGAAACCCACCTGGCCGCTGATGCTCATACTTCAGTTACTCGCAATTTAGACACCGAGCTACATAATCCACTATGTCCTTCTTCATTATCCTCTACCAGTAATGTTTCCTCAAGTCCTGATACATCTTCGTGACACCTGGATGAATGGAATACCGTGAACTATGAGCCTTTTGAAGAATCAACTCACGCAAACCTTCTACATTGGGCACACATAGCCTGCCATGCATCCTCAATGCACCATCATCCCCAATAGTGACCTCTTTAGCATCACCGTGTTAGACCGTGTCCTTAAGGACAAGCACAAGGGGGTCATCATACTGACACTCCCTGATACGATCATAAATAGAAAACCAAGACACCACATAGGCCAATACTCGACTTGGCTCAGAAATATCAAATCTAACAAACAAGTTGGCTAAGTCCTGAACGTTCAACGTTAATGGCCTCTTTGTTGCTGGTAGATATGCTAAGCTCCCCAAACTCTTCGCCCGACGACTCAAAGCATCGGCCACCATATTGGCCTTCCTGAGATGGTACAAAATGGTGATATCATAGTCCTTAAGCAGCTTCAACCACCTCCACTAATGCAAGTTAAGATCCTTCTATTTGAACAGATGCTGAAAACTCCGGTGATCGGTGTAAATCTCACAATGGACTTCGTACAAAAAGTTCCTCCAAATCTTCAAGGCATGAACAATGGTTTCTAACTCAAGGTCGTGGACAAGATAGTTCTTTTCATGGGGCTTCAACTGGTGTGAAGCATAAGCAATCATTCTACCCTCCTGCATCAAAACATGCCCAATACTGATCCAAGAAGCATCACAATACATTGTGTAAGCACCAGAAGCTGATGGTAGAACTAGAACTTGAGTCGTGGTCAAAGCAGACTTGAGCTTCTGAAAGATCTCCTCGCACTCATCCGACCTCCTGAAAGGAGCACCCTTTTGGGTCAATTTGGTCAAGGGCGATGCAATAGACAAAAATCCCTGCACGAAGCGATGGTAATAACCAACCAAGCCAAGAAAGCTCCGAATCTCCGTGGCTGAGGACGGTCTGGGCCAACTCTGAACCTCCTCTAACCTCTTCGGATCCACCTGAATACCCTCACTGGACACCAGGTTCCCCAAAAACGCCACCGAACTGAGCCATAACTCACACTTGGAGAACTTTGCATAAAGCTTCTACTCCCTTAACCACTGTATCACAATCCTTAGATGCTAGGCCTGCTCCTCTTGGCTACACGAGTACACCAGGATATCATCAATGAATACAATACCGAACAAGTCAATATAAGGCTGAAACACAGTTTTCATAAGATGCATGAACATTGTTGGGGCGTTGGTCAGCCCAAAAGACATCACAAGTAAGTCATAATGGCCATATCGGGTCCTGAAGGCTGTCTTAAGAATATCTTAGTCACGGATCTTCATTGATGATACCCTGACCTCAAATCAATGTTGGAGAACACCCTCTCTACCTGAAGCTTTTCAAATAGATCATCAATACGCTTCAGAGGATACTTGTTCTTGATTGTGACTTTGTTCAACTGTTTAAACTCAATGCACATTCTCATAGTACCATCCTTCTGCTTCACAAATAGAACTGGTTCACCCCAAGGTGACACGTTTTGCCGAATAAAACCCTTATCAAGGAGTTCCTGAAACTACTCCTTGAATTCCTTCAACTTAGTTGGTGCCATACGATATGGTGGAACAGAAATGGGCTGAGTTCCCGGCACCAAAAAAGTACCAAAGTCAATATCTCTGTCAGGCGGCATGCCCGGAAGGTCTGCAGGAAATACATCCGGAAAATCTCGCACCACTGGAATAAAATCAATAGTAGGGGTCTCTACACTAACATCCCTCATAGAGGCAAAATAAGATAGACAACCCTTCTCAAACATCCGCTGAGCCTTCAAGTATGACTACTACATTTTCATGAAATTCAAGTGCAACGTCTTCAAAGATTTTGACAACATTGAACCAGCTCTTAAAGTATTTTT
This sequence comes from Nicotiana paniculata, assembly GCA_005239505.1. Lineage (NCBI taxonomy): Eukaryota > Viridiplantae > Streptophyta > Magnoliopsida > Solanales > Solanaceae > Nicotiana > Nicotiana paniculata. The sequence continues at coordinate 81,740 of ML348186.1, read as the reverse complement.
ACTATGGTAGTTCAAACCTAGGAGATATTGGATAAAATGTTTCAACGATTCCTATAAGGGCAAAGGTATTCATGTTTCATAGGCCAATGAAGATTATTAACGGAAAAGTCCAGGCACAAGCAGAGTCGTCATTCTGGTGGAAATTTCTCATGTCCATTTTATCCATGGAAGAAGGATATAGTGAAGCACAAAGAATTATTTTCCAGCAAAATAGGTACATCCCGAGAGAAATATGGGCAAAAGATTGGGCAAGCTGGAATTATACCAGCACTCATCCTCACTGGGAAAAAGTCTGAAAAGCAGCAAAGGAATATCAAATTCCGTATGAAATCATCCGGGAAAAAATCACTCATGACATCTGCAGATTAAGGTTGCGGATCACATCCCTCAATCGAAAAGAGAAGGAACATAGAGAAGAAGAACCGTCGAGTTCCAGGCATTACTACACAAGATCTATGAAAAGATGCCTAGAAGACAAACCTAGAAAATCAATGGAAGATAATCATCCTTGTTAATCTCACCATAATCCCACATTACCTACCAAAAAAACCCTAAAAAATTATCTACCCGTGCAAAAACAAAATTCCACATCCTTCCAAACCATATGGGTCCTACTTTGACATGCTTCCACATGCCTCCACATGCCCTATCACATGCAACACACTATTTTTACATGCTTTCATATGTTCCCACAAACTTTCACATGCTAAACCATGTGTATTTCACCTGTTTCACATGTTTTCAGTAGTTTTTAGTGGCTTTGCCTAAAGGTCCTTCATATGTAAAAAGGGGCCCACTTGTAGATAGGTTTGCCATGTAATATAGGTTTATTTTAATGTAAGTTTGTCGTGTAATGAACTCCTAGTCCTATATAAAGGAAGTCTTGTAGTAGTTGTAAGATCATCTTGTAACCTTTCTAAATCTTTGTGATATACTACGTATGAGCTCCTTCTAAATTTCCTTCTTGTTATTTCTTTCGAATGGATGGAAAGGTCGGTCCATGTATAAAAATGGAGTAAGAATACTCTAAGAAAGTTAGCTTGTTGCAGTACGAATGTTTTCTGAGTGATAACAGTTAATGTTGGTTATAGTACAAAAGTTGTCTGAGTCGTGTAACTTGGCAAGCTATCCCTTATGGGTTGTATGAATTGTTGAAACATTTTATCCAATATCTCCTAGGCTTGAACCATAGTAAAAATACTTTAAGAGCTGGTTCAATGCTGTCAAAATCTTTGAAGACGTTGCAGTTGAATTCCATGAAAATGTAGTACTGATGGCATATGTACCAGAAAAACCATAATAATTCTTGTGGAAAATCCTTGGCTTGTGCTATGAATATATGGCAGAATGAATATTCTGGATTGACCCCATAAGGCTTGAGAATGGACCCTCCATGTTGTCTGAAAACTTAGAGCTCATAAGAAGTTTTTCTTTCCATAATAATTGACGGATCAAAGGGATCCATGAGGCTGAATAACTCCGGTGGATGATCCATTGGCTTCAATAAACTTGTTCATGGTATATTTGAAAGCATGAAGATGTGGTAGATTTTTCTTCGATTTTAGTTTTCCTGCGGTAAATCTCATTGAGAATTCTTCCGACCAAGACAGATCTGCGAGAATATTATGTTTTCCTTTCAGGTGCTTGACTTGAAACTTGTATGGAGAGAACCATTGGGCCCATTTGAGAATCTGGGGATTGGGAATAATCTTCGCATTTATCTGGATCATCTTTAGGAAGGCCTTCATATCCATTTCTATCATAAATTCTGTGTGAATTAGGGAAAAATTGAATTTCTTGATTCCATTCTTTACTGCAAGAGTTTCCTTGAAGGTGGAGTGGTAATGTTGCTCAGCATCCTTGAACAATCCGCTAGCATATCTGCATATCTTTCTCCGGCCATCTTTTTCTTCAAATAGAACGGCACTCCAATATTCGTTGCTGGCATCAGTTTGCAGTATCTTCTTACCGTCAGAAGGGATGTAGAGGGACTTGACATTTTTAGAAATCTTCATTATTTCGCTGACTGTTTCATCTTGTTTCTTTCCCCATGATGGAGAATTTTTCTTGAGCATTTCTGTGAGCGGAGAAATGTATGTAGAGATATTCGGGATGAAATCTCTCACATAATTTACTATACCCAATAAGTGTTGGATCTGCTTTATTGTGAAGCTGGTATCTGGAAGCTTGAGTAGTTCTTGACATATATGTGGTCCTGGACTGTATGCACCTAGGAAAAAATGCATTCCAAGAAAATCAATCTCTTGTTGAGCAAGAACCATCTTTTTTGCTGAAAGCATGATCCCATAGTGTGTTATTAATGCCTCAAACTGACGAAGTAAGTTGACATGTCCCTCTAATGTATCACTAAATAACAGGATGTCATCAATGTAAACTAAAGAGGTATGGAGGATGGGCTAGAATATTTTTATTATGGCTTTTTGGAACAAGGAGGGTGCAATTTTCAACCCGAAGGGCATGACTTTCCATTGGAAGTGATGATCGGGGATGTAAAATCCCTTTTTGGGTCTTTCTTCAAGGTGGATTCCCAATTGCCAAAATCCAGATTTTAAATCAAGTTTTGAAAAATATTTGGCCTTGGCTAAGTGGGAGAAAAGAGTGAGTTTATTTGGGATAGGGAATTTATCATCTTGGAGGAAATGGTTAAGTGGCTGGTAATTAATGACTAATCTGAGTTTTCCTCTTATCTGCTCAGCTCTTTTTTTGACATAAAATGCTTCGCATGCCTATTGTGAATCCGATGGCTCTAATAGATCAAGTTCCAAAAGTTCTTCGCATTATTTCTTTGCAAGCTGAAGATTATCTGGATTCATGCCTGAATGACTTGATTTTGTTGGATTGATGTTTTAATTCTTCTTGAAAGGGAGCTTGATAAAAACTCTTTGGTTTTCCATAACGGGCTTTTCCCTTTCTTCATGAAATCCTCGTGGGATTCAGCACATGAGTTTTCAATGAGATTTTGCTCAATCTTCTTGATTTGTTCGTCGTTGGTGATTTGGAACAGCCTTGGAATCTCAGATAAGGTTTGAACTGCTTCTTAAAAGCTATCCTGTTAGCCTTGATCTGGAGTTGATCTCCAAGTTATCTGTAAATGTCGAATCCAACAATAAGATATTTTCCTGGTACATCCGACCCTATCAGCTCGGTTCTGTACTTCAATCTTGGAAAGAACTCAATTGTGACCGGATGCTTGGTGATGACGGTGCTAGTCAGGATTCCATTTGATGCAGTATTAATATCCTTAAAGTGCGGCACCCATTGATCTTCGGGGAGAAGTGCAGGAACTATGAGTGAAGAAGCAGCTCCAGTGTCGATGAAAGCAATAACTCGAGTTGGTTTATCCCATTTGGATGAATAGACTTTGAGTTCTACTTGAGGAATGACTACGAGAGAATTGATCTCCTCTTTCGATCACTGGTTCTGAAAGTTGGTAGTTCTCATTACCTTGATCTTCATAGATATCAAGGGAGAATAAAGTTTCTTCAACAGGTTCATCATCCACTGAGGATATGGATTGAAGGTCCTCCTCTTTTCCGAGATGAATGATAGTGTAATCTTCAATCTCTTCAAGGAGTTTGACAGATCTTCTCGATTGGGGACATTTTTTTGCGAAATGTCCAATCTTGTGGAAAATACAGTATATGTTCTTCTTGTGAAAATTTCCTGGCCTTCTACGTGTGAAATATTTTGTGCGTCTCTTGGACCTTGTGTTTTCCATCTGGAATTCTTGGCCATTTGGACCTTCTGAATTCTTTTTGTCGCCTAGACGTGTGGCAGGAACATCCTAATCCAGTGATTAGACCGGATCTGCGACATGCTTTGTCAAGCGCCGGATTGTGCTGAATAATTTGTTTTAGGGTTGAACGCTTTGTACAAATGTCCTCCAATGCTACGAAAATAGCTTGCCTAATGTAGCCGACTTGTGGGATTGTTATTGATTGAAACTTTTCTTCAATGATAGTCATGGTTCGGCTTGCCAACGACTTTGGAAGGGAAGAGACAAAGGCTTGCTTAATGTTGATGTCTTCACCGATTTCAAAGTATATCTTTGCCATTTTTTGAAAAAACCTGTCAATGCATTTCTGTCGAGTGACACACACTTCATCTCGAAGAGTTGTCTTTGCATTTTCTCCTGTCTTTGGCTAGCATCTCGGCCAAAAACTTCATGTAGGATTCTGATGTTGAAGGCAAAATGTTGGGATGTAAGAAAAATATTTTTGTCTTGAATCCCAAGTGAATTCCGCCAATCTCTGAGAATTCCTGAGAACTGTGAAGTTAGTTCTGACAGGATGATATACTTTTCTCGTTCCACCAAATTTTGGTCACCATCCAAGTATAGAAGTCTTGGATCATTTGAGGCCATTTTTAAACCTTGATGTCATCTAAGGTGAAAGTGTGGAAGCCAGTTCCAAGTGGTTTTGATGCCATGGGTTCATGTCTTCTTTCTAGGATTGGTTCATCCGTCATGCCTTCTTGATCCTCATCTACTTCAGATATTTCTGAGTCTCTTGGCTGGCTCACAAATATTGACGGATCGTCTTCGTCATAAGAGTTTGTTGTGGATTAGTTGATGGATTGAGAGCTATCTTCCATTGTATCATCGTCTGATGAATTTAGAGATTCTGACCATGTGGTATCTCCTTCTGACAAATTTATTAGCTAGGATACATAGAAGTCTGGAGCTTTCTAATCATAAATCATCAGACTTTCTGGGTTGGACCCTTTTGAACTTTCTCCTTGGTCTCGCCTTTTCTTGTTTTGTTTCTTGGCTGCAAGAGCATCTTTCCTTTCCCAAACCATTTTTGCAATATCGAATTTGGATTCTTCTTTTGAAGGTTGGGTGAAAGGGATAGGATTCTGTGAGGTGGTAGGAAAGGTAGAAAAGGTTTTGTCCAATTTTTGTGGGGATTATGCTTGTGTTGACACGGGGAACAAGGTAGATTTTGACGGGAAAATGGGGTTTTTGTGACTCAAAGCGGTGATTTANTGTTGAAAGAACTGGAAAAGTGAAGTTCCTGGCGGACAAATCTCATATTGTAAATTTGCCAATCTTAGCTCCAAGGCTTTGATTAGTCCTGCATGCTGAGACGATGTCTGCTCCATCTTTTTCTCAATTGTTTCCACTTTGCTCATTAACTTGTTTTGTATATGGGCCACGTTTTTTACAATGTTGCCAATATTATTGAGCACTTTGTTTTGGCAGATGGAGTTTTCTAATTGCCAGTTCATTGTTGCCTCGATGTCACTTGTTGGGGGGTTTTCTCTAGAAGGTATTACTATGTTTTTCTTGGGGATTCTTAGAGCATGACTGATACCTTCTTTTTCAGAAGGTTGGAGTGGAGGAAAATCTTGGGTATGGCTGGAACTTGAAGGGCTCAACATGAATATTTGTGGGAGTGTGGACTTTTGGGTTGCTGGAGTTTTAGGTTAAGGTGGCTTTTTGGATTCTAGGTTACGAGTTGATGGCAGTTTTGGTTTTGGGGTGGTTTCACTGTCTTCCCAACTTGGAGTGAAATTTTTTGGTAATTTTGGCCATTCTTGGGGTTTGTAACTTACAAAAAATTCATATATACCTGGACGGCTTAATGAGCCAATTGAAGGGTCTTTATTTTCATATCTGGCTCGAAATTGCTTTTCTGTAATTTTCCCTTTTTTCTTGTATTTTGGTTTAGCCTTGTTGAGGCCAAATCATTGCCAATGACACAGGTGGTGTTCATCATATTCTCCACTTGGATCTTCAAAACAGTCTTGCCAGTTGCAGCCGAGATCCTAAGGGCAGTGTCCCATAAAGAGACATTTGAACCACCAAACTCTTTTGCCGTCTTTGTCAAAATGTTTACACCAATCATGTTCTTCCATGATAGTTTGTATATTCCAGAAAACATGTTCTCTTTCTGGGTTAGGGTCATGGTTTGTGTCTTTGGGTTGGATCATTTGGCAAGAGAAGATGGTTTTATTGGGTTTTTTGGAGATGGGAATGGTCAAAGCTTATGGAATCTGTTTTGTCATTTCTTTTGGTAAAAGTTAGTTCACCAAATTGTAGAGGTTCTTCTGGTTCCCTTAATTTTTCATAATTTGTGATCCAGGAATCAGGAAGAATTTTGACAAGCTCATCTCTGGAAATTTGTCTGGGCATTTGGGTGCACATGGTGTGTCCTTTGGTAGCATCAATATTCAAGAGTAAAGCATTTTCCCTCCGGGAAGGCGTAGATCCATGGCATGATTTTGGACCCACCACGCCATTTGGAGATAAAGAGTGGCTTGGATAGAAACTTTGGCTTGTGGGGTACCTTGAATTTGGACTTGGATTTTTAGTTCTTCGGGTAAGTATGGGTCAAAAAGGGACATGTTAAAATTTGGATAGATAGTTATGAACACTNATGAAGACAGTCCCTGCATTTAAGGTAACTTCCGCAGTACCCAAATTTGCATGTTGGTACTCCAAGTATCTTGTATCTAGAAGAGAAAGTCGGGCAACAACAGGTTGAACTTTTCTTCCATGATAAGTGAGAGCAATTCGGATAGCACCAAAATGGATATGGGTGAAATCGTGATCTCTCGATTGTCTGGGAAAATCATCTGGAATTTGGAGGGTAATAAACTGTTCCTCTCGAGTAGCAAGAATAGGATGCTGGTCAAGTTTTGAGGCAGCAACATATTCTTTGACTCCTTTTGGTTTGTGTTGGACTAAGGAACGGATTTGGGTCCATGGTGCAAATGATTTTTTGGCAAAAGCTGAGTAAGGGTTTATGAGGGGTAGTTCAGTGGAAGATACTTTCTGTTCATCGGGTAGGATATCGACTTAGAGGNTTTTTTGGCAAAAGCTGAGTAAGGGTTTATTAGGGGCAGTTCAGTGGAAGATACTTTTTGTTCATCGGGTAGGATATCAACTTCATAGAGGTAATCATATTTTTTGGACAAGGTTTTATATAGAGTAGGAGACATATTCATTTTTGCTAGGGAAGAGGATGATGGAAAAGACTCAGACATATTTAGTAAACTGTTCCTCCCTCGGAAAGGATGGACTGGATCTGCTACCACAGAACCGTGAAGTTAGTTCTGTGGTATCAGAGCATGCACATCCTTTTAGAGGGAGGAACATTTTACTAAATATGTCTGAGTCATTTCCATCATCCTCTTCCCTAGCAAAAATGAATATGTCTCCTACCCTTTATAAAACCTTGTCCAAAAAATATGATTACCTCTATGAAGTCGATATCCTACCCGATGAACAGAAAGTATCTTTCATTGAACTACCCCTCATAAACCCTTACTCAGCTTTTGAAAAAAATCATTTGCACCATGGACCCAAATCCGTTCCTTAGTCCACTACAAACCAAAAGGAGTAAAAGAATATGTTTATGTCTCAAAACTTGACCAGCAACCTATTCTTGCTACTCAAGAGGAAAAATTTATTGCCCTCCAAATTCCAGATGATTTTCCCAGACAATGGAGAGATCACGGTTTTACCCATATCCATTTTGGTGCAATCCGAATTTCTCTCACTTATCATGGAAGAAAAGGTCAACCTGTTGTTGCCCGACTTTTTCTTCCAGATACAAGATACTTGGAATATCAACATGCAGATTTGGGTACTGCAGAAGTTACCTTGAATGCAGGGACAGTGTTCATAACTATCTATCCAAATTTTAACATGTCCCTTTTTGACCCATACTTAATCGAAGCACTAAAAATCCAAGTCCAAATTCAAGGTGCCCCACAAGCCATAGATTCTATCCAAGCCATTCTTCATCACCAAATGGCGTGGCGGGTCCAAAATCATGCCATGGATCTATGCCTTCCCGGAGGAGAAAATGCTTTACTCTTGAATATTGATGCTACCAAAGGAAACACCATGTGCACCTAAATACCCAAACAAATTTCCAGAGATGAGCTTATCAAAATTCTTTCTGATTCCTGGATCACAAAATATGAAAAGTTAAGGGAACCAGAAGAACCTCTACAATTTGGTGAACCTTCTTTTACCAAAAGAAATGACAAAACAATTTTCATAAGCTTTGACCATTCCCATCTCAAAAAAAACCAGTAAAACCATCTTTTCTTGCCAAATGATCCAACCCAATGACACAAACCATGACCCTAACCCAAAAAGAGAACCTTTCTGGTATATACAAGCTATCATGGAACAACATGATTGGTGTAAACAATTTGACAAAGACGGTAAAAGAGTTTTGTGGTTCAAATGCCCCTTTATGGGACACAGCCCTTGGGATCTCGGCTGCGACTACCAGGACTGTTTTGAAGATCAAATTATAGAATATGATAAACACAACCTGCGCCATTGGGAAGGATTTGCCCTCAACAGGGCTAAACCAAATTCCAAGAAAAAGGGGAAAACTGTAGAAAAGAAATTTCGAGCCAGATATGAAAATAAAGACCCTTCAATTGGCTCATTAAGCCGTCCAGGTAAATATGAATTTCTTGTCAGTTACAAACCTCAAGAATGGCCAAAATTACCAAAAACTTTCACTCCAAGTTGGGAAGACAGTGAAACCACCCCAAAACCTAAACCTCCATCAGCTCATAACCCAGAATCCAAAAAGACACCTAGACCTAAAACTCCATAAACCAAAAAGTCCACACTCCCACAAATATTCATGTTGATCCCTTCAAGTTCCAGTCATACCTAAGGTTTTCCTCCACTCCAACCTTTTGAAAAGAAGGTATCAGTCATGCTCAGAAATCCCCAAGAAAAATATAGTACTACCTTCTGGAAGGAAACCCCCAACAAGTGACATCGAGGAAACAATGAACTGGCAATCAGAATNTGAGCCCTTCAAGTTCCAGCCATACCCAAGATTTTCCTCCACTCCAACCTTTTGAAAAAGAAGGTATCAGCCATGCTCCAAAAATCCCCAAGAAAAACATAATATTACCTTCTGGAGAAAAACCCCCAACAAGTGACATCGAGGCGACAATGAACTGGCAATCAGAAAATTCCATCTGCCAAAACAAAGTGCTCAATAATATTGGCAACACCATAAAAAATGTGGCCCATACACAAAACAAGTTAATGATCAAAGTGGAAACAATTGAGAAAAGGGTAGAGCAGACATCGTCTCAGCATACAGGACTAATCAAAGCCTTGGAGCTAAGATTGGCAAATTTACAATATGAAATTTGTCCGCCAGGATCTTCACTTTTCCAGTTCTTCCAACAGCAACAAAAGGAAACAATTTCAATCAAGGAACAAATCCAACTTTTGAGAAATGACCGCTTTGAGTCACAAAAAACCCCATTTTTCCCATCAAAACCTACCTTCTTCCCCATGTCAACACAAACATATTCCCCACAAAAAATGGAAAACACCTTTTCTACATTTCCTACCAACACACAAAATCCTATCTTTTTCACCCAACTTTTAAAAGAAGAACCTGAATTCGATATTGCAAAAATGGTTTGGGAAAGGAAAGACGCTCTTGCAGCCAAGAAACAAAACAAGAAAAGACGAGACCAAGGAGAAAGTTCAAAAGGGTCCAACCCAGAAAGTCTGGTGATTTCTGATCATAAAACTCCAGATTTCTATGTCTCCCAGCCAAGAAACTTGTCAGAAGGAGATACCACATGGTCAGAATCTCTAAATTCATCAGGCGATGATACAATGGAAGATAGCTTTCAATCAAACAATGAATCCCCAACAAACTCTTATGACGAAGGCGATCCCCCAATATTTATGAGCCAGCCAAGAGACCAAGAAATATCTGAAGTAGAGGAGGATCAAGAAGGCATGACAGATGAACCAATCCCAGAAAGAAGACATGAACCCTTGGCGTCAGAACCAGTTGGGATTGGCTTCCACACTTTCACCTTAGATGACGTCAAGGTTTCAAAATGGACTCAAATGGTCCAAAACTTCTATACTTGGATGGTGACCAAAAATTTGGTGGAACGAGAAAAGTATATCATCCTGTCAAAACTAACTTCACGGTTCTCAGGAATTATCAGAGATTGGTGGATTTCACTTGGGATTCAAGACAAAAATAATTTTCTTACATCCCAGGATTTTGCCTTCAACATTGGTATCCTACATGAAGTTTTCTACGGAGATACTAGCCAATGACAAGAGAAAATACGAAGATAAATCTTCGAGATGAAGTGTGTGTCACTCGACAGAAATGACATTGACATGCATTTTCAAAAAATGGAAAAGATATACTTTGAAATCGGGGGAGACATCAACCTAAAACAAGGCTTTGTCTCGTCCCTTCCAAAGATGTTGGCAAGCCGAACCATGACCATCATTGAAGAAAAGTTTCAATTAATAACAATCCCACAAGTTGGCTACATCAGGCAAGCTATTTTCGTAGCATTTGAGGACATTTGTACAAAGCACTCAGCCCTAAACAAATTATCCAACAAAATACAGCGCTTGACAAAGCATGTCAAATATCCGATCTATCACTGAATCAGGATGTTCCTGCCACACGTCTAGGCGACATAAAGAATTCAGAAGGTTCAAATGACCAAGAATTCCAGATGGAAAACCAAGGTCCAAGAGACACACAAAATATTTCAGACGTAGTAGGCCAGGAAATTTTCACAGGAAGAACAGATGCTTTATTTTCCATAAGATTGGACATTTCGCAAAAAATTGTCCCCAATCGAGAAGATCTGTCAAACTCCTTGAAGAGATTGAAGATTACACTGTCATTCATCTCGGAAAAGTGGAGGACCTTGAATCTATATTCTCAGTGGATGATGAACCTGGTGAAGAAACTTTATTCTCCCTTGATATCTACAAGGATCAAGGCAATGAGCACTACCAAATTTCAGAACAGTGATCGAAGCTCGAGAGGTTATCAATGCTCTTGTAGTCATTCCTCAAGTAGAACTCAAAGTCTATTCTTCCAAATGGATAAACCAACTCGATTTAGTGCTTTAATCGACACTGGGGCTGCTTCTTCACTCATAAATCCTGCAGTTCTCCCTTAAGATCAATGGGTGCCGCACTTTAAGGATTTTAATACTGCTTCAAATGGAATCATGACTACCACCATCATCACAAATCATCCGATTGAAGTACAGAACCAAGCTGATAGGGTCGTATGTACCACGAAAAGATCTTATTGTTGGATTCGGCATTTACAGACAACTTAGAGATCAACTTCATATCAAGGCTAATGGGATAGCTTTTAAGAATGTCAAGTCCCTCTACAACCCTTCTGACGGTAAGAAGATACTGCAAACTGATGACATCAATGAATACTGGAGTGCCGTTCTATTTGAAGAAAAAGATGGCCAGAGAAAGATATGTGGATATGCTAGCGGAAAGTTCAAGGATACTGAGCAACATTACCTCCACCTTCAAGGAAATTCTTGCAGTATAGAACATAATCAAGAAATTAAATTTTTCCCTGATTCACACGAAATTTCTAATAAAAATGGATATGAAGGCCTTCCAAAAGATGATCCAGATAAATGCGAAAATTATTCCCAATCCTCAGATTCTCATATGAGCCCAATGGTTCTCTCCATACAAGTTTCAAGTCAAGCACCTGAAAGGAAAAGATAATATTCTCGCATATTTTCTGTCTCGGCTGGAAGAATTCTCAAAGAGATTTACCGCAGGAAAACTAAAGTCGAAGCAAAGAGATAATCATCCACATCTTTATGCTTTCAAATATACCAGGAACAAGGTCTTTGAACCCAACAGATCATCCACATGAGTTATTCAGCCTCATGGATCCTTTGATCCGTCAATTATTATGGAAAGAAGAACTTATTATGAGCTCCAAGTTTTCAGACAACATGGATGGTCCATTCTCAAGCCTTATGGGGTCAATCCAGAACATCCATTCTTCCATATAATCATAGCACAAGCCAAGGATCCACAAGAAATATTATGGTTTTTCTGGTACCTATGCCATCAGTACTACATTTTCATGGAATTCAAGTGCAACGTCTTCAAAGATTTTGACAACATTGAACCAGCTCTTAAAGTATTTTTACTGTGGTTCAAGCCTAGAGATATTGGATAAAAATTTTCAACGATTCCTACAATGCAAAGGTATTCATGTTTCATAGGCCAGTGAAGACTATTAACGGAAAAGTCCAGGCACAAGCATAGTCGTCATTCTGGTGGAAATTTCCCGTGTCCATTTTATCCAGGGAAGAAGAATATAGTGAAGCACAAAGAATTATCTTCCAGCAAAATAGGTGCATCCTAAGAGAAATATGGCCAAAAGATTGGGCAAGCTAAAATTATACCAGGACTCATCCTCGATGGGAAAAAGTCCGAGAAGTAGCAAAGGAATATCAAACTCCGTGTGAAATCATCCGGGAAAAAATCACGCATGACATCTCCTGATTAAGGTTGTGGATCACATCCCTCAATCCAAAAGAGAAGGAACATAGAGAAGAAGAACCGTCGAGTTCCAGGTATTACTACACAAGATCTATGAAAAGATGCCTAGAAGACAAACCGAGAAAATTAATGGAAGATAATCATCCTTGTTAATCTCACTATAATCCCACATTACCTACCAAAAACCCTAAAAAATCATCTACCCATGCCAAGACAAAATTTCACATCCTTCCAAACCATCTGGGTCCCACTTTCACATGCTTCCATATGCCTCCACATGCCCCGTCACATGCAGCACACTATTTTCACATGCTTTCGCATGTTCCCACACACTTTCACATGCTAAACCATGTGTATTTCACCCGTTTCACATGTTTTCAGCAGTTTTTAGTGGCTTTGCCTAAAGGTCCTTCACATGTAAAAAGGGGCCCACTTGTAGATAGGTTTGCCATGTAATATAGGTTTATTTTAATGTAAGTTTGTCTTGTAATGGCCTCCTAGTCCTATATAAAGGAGGTCTTGTAGTAGTTGTAAGATCATCTTGTAACCTTTCTAAATCTTTGTAATATACTACATATGAGTTCCTTGTAAACTTCCTTCTTGTTCTTTCTTTCTAATGGATGGTAAGGCCGGTAAATGTATAAAAATAGAGTAATAATACTCTAAGAAAGTTAGCTTGTTTTAGTACAAATATTTTCTGAGTTATAACAGTTAATGTTGGTTATAGTACAAAAGTTTTTAGAGTTGTGTAGCTTGGCAAGCCGTCCCTTATGGGTTGTATAAAGCCAGCCCCTTTGTAGGAAAACATTTGCGACTATAAGCAAATTAACTGTTAGTGTAGCTTGGCAATAGCCAGCCCTTTTGTAGGAAAACTTTCGTATCTATGATATAGTCTGCTTTCTTGGAGCCTCTTGCTCTGTTCTCTATTCTGTAGACTTTGTTCTCTATTCTTTGGTATCAGCGCCAGCCCATCCTTTCGGAGGGAGGAACATTTTACTAAATATGTCTGAGTCATTCCATCATCCTCTTCCCTATATATGTCTCCTACTCTATATAAAACCTTGTCCAAAAAATATGATTACCTGTATGAAGTCGATATCCTACCCGATGATGAGAAAGTATCTTCCACTGAAATACCCCTCATAAACCTTTACTCAGTTTTTGCCAAAAAATCATTTGCACCATGGACCCAAATCCGTTCCTTAGTCCAACACAAACCAAATGGAGTCAAAGAATATGTTGCTGCCTCAAAACTTGACCAGCATCCTATTCTTGCTACTCGAGAGGAACAATTTATTACCCTCCAAATTCCAGATGATTTTCCCAGACAATGGAGAGATCACTGTTTCACCCATACCTATTTTGGTGTTATCCGAATTTCTCTCACTTATCATGGAAGAAAAGGTCAACCTGTTATTGCCCGACTTTCTCTTATAGATACAAGATACGTGGAATACCAACGTGCAAATTTGGGTACTGCAGAAGTTAACTTGAATGAGGGACATTGTTCATAACTATCTATCCAAATCTTAACATGTCCCTTTTTGACCCATACTTAACCGAATCACTAAAAATCCAAGTCCAACTTCAAGGTGCCCCACAAGGAAAAGATTCTATCCAAGCCACTCTTCATCACCAAATGGTGTGGCGGGGCAAAAATCATTCCATGGATCTATGCCTTCCCGGAGGAGAAAATGATTTACTCTTGAATATTAATGCTACCAAAGGAAACACCATATGCACCCAAATACCCAGACAAAATTTACAGAGATGAGCTTATCAAAATTCTTCTTGATTCCTGGATCACGAATTATGAAAAGTTAAGGGAACCAGAAGAACCTCTACAATTTGGTGAACCAACTTTTACCAAAAGAAATGACAAAACAGTTTCCATAAACTTTGACCGTTCACACCTATAAAAAACCCAATCAAACCATCTTTTCTTGCCAAATGATCCAACCCAAAGACACAAACCCCGACCCTAACCTAGAAAGAGAACCTTTCTGGAATATACAAACTGTCATGGAAGAGCATGATTGGTGTAAATATTTTGACAAAAACGGCAAAAGAGTTTGGTGGTTAAAATGCCCCTTTACGAGACACAACCCTTGGGATCTTGGCTGCGACTGCGAAGACTGTTTTGAAGATCCAGGTGGAGAATATGATGAACACCACCTGCGTTATTGGGAAAGATCTGGCCTCAACAAGGCTAAACCAAAATCCAAGAAGAAGGGAAAATTACAGGAAAAAAATTTCAAGCCAGATATGAAAACAAAGACCCTTCAATTGGCTCATTAAGTCGTCAAGGTAAATATGAATTTCTTGTCAGTTACAAACCCCAAGAATTGTCAAAATTACCAGAAAAATTCACTCCAAGTTGGGAAGACAGTGAAACCACCCCAAAACCAAAATCGCCATCAGCTCGTAACCTAGAAACCAAAAAGCCACCTGAACCTAAAACACCATCAACCCAAAAGTTCACACTCCCACAAATATTCATGTTGAGCCCTTCAAGTTCCAGCCATACCCAAGATTTTCCTCCACTCCAACCTTTTGAAAAAGAAGGTATCAGTCATGCTCTAAGAATCCCCAAGAAAAACATAGTAATACCTTCTAGAGAAAACCCCCCAACAAGTGACATCGATGCAACAATGAACTGGCAATCAGAAAACTCCATCTGCCAAAACAAAGTGCTCAATAATATTGGCAACACTATAAAAAACGTGGCCCATATATAAAACAAGTTAATGAGCAAAGTGGAAACAATTGAGAAAAAGGTGGAGCAGACATCGTCTCAGCATGCAGGACTAATCAAAGCCTTGGAGCTAAGATTGGCAAATTTACAATATGAAATTTGTCTGTCGGGAACTTCACTTTTCCAATTCTTCCAACAGCAACAAAAGGAAACGATTTCAATTAAGGAACAAATCCAACTTTTGAGAAATCACCGCTGTGAGTCACAAAAAACCCCATTTTCCCGTCAAAATCTACCTTGTTCCCCATGTCAACACAAGCATAATCCCCACAAAAATTGGACAACACCTTTTCTACCTTTCCTACCACCTCACAGAATCCTATCTCTTTCACCCAACCTTTAAAAGAAGAATCCGAATTCGAAACAAGAAAAGGCGAGACCAAGGAGAAAGTTCAAAAGGGTCCAACCCAGAAAGTCTGATGATTTATGATCAGAAAAATCCAGACTTCTATGTCTCCCAGCTAAGAAATTTGTCAGAAGGAGATACCACATGGTCAGAATCTCTAAATTCATCAGACGATGATACAATGGAAGATAGCTCTCAATCCATCAATTAATCCACAACAAACTCTTATGACGAAGACGATCCCTCAATATTTGTGAGCCAGCCAAGAGACTCAGAAATATCTGAAGTAGAGGAGGATCAAGAAGGCATGACGGATGAACCAATCCCAGAAAGAAGACATGAACCCATGGCATCAAAACAACTTGGAACTGGCTTCCACACTTTCACATTAGATGACATCAAGGTTTAAAAATGGCCTCAAATGATCCAAGACTTCTATACTTGGATGGTAGCCAAAAATTTGGTGGAACGAGAAAAGTATATCATCCTGTCAGAACTAACTTCACAGTTCTCAGGAATTCTCAGAGATTGGCGGAATTCAATTGGGATTCAAGAAAAAAATATTTTTCTTACATCCCAGCATTTTGCCTTCAACATCAGAATCCTACATGAAGTTTTCTGCCGAGATGCTAGCCAAAGACAGGAGAAAATGCAAAGACAACTCTTCGAGATGAAGTGTGTGTCACTCGACAGAAATGACATTGATAGGTATTTTCAAAAAATGGCAAAGATATACTTTGAAATCGGTGAAGACATCAACATTAAGCAAGCCTTTGTCTCTTCCCTTTCAAAGTCGTTGGCAAGCCGAACCATGACTATCATTGAAGAAAAGTTTCAATCGATAACAATCCCACAAGTCGGCTACATTAGGCAAGCTATTTTCGTAGCATTGGAGGACATTTGTACAAAGCGTTCAACCCTAAAACAAATTATCCAGCACAATCTAGTGCTTGACAAAGCATGTCGCAGATCCGGTCTAATCACTGGATTAGGATGTTCCTGCCACACGTCTAGGCGACAGAAAGAATTTAGAAGGTCCAAATGGCCAAGAATTCCAGATGGAAAACACAAGGTCCAAGAGACGCACAAAATATTTCACACGTAAAAGGCCAGGATGACCTTGAATCCATATCCTCAGTGGATGATGAACCTGTTGAAGAAACTTTATTCTCCCTTGATATCTATGAAGATCAAGGCAATGAGAACTACCAACTTTCAGAACCAGTGCTCGAAGCTCGAGAGGAGATCAATGCTCTCGTAGTCATTCCTCAAGCAGAACCCAAAGTCTATTCATCCAAATGGGATAAACCAACTCGCATTATTGCTTTCATCGACACTGGAGATGCTTCTTCACTCATAAATCCTGCACTTCTCCCCGAAGATCAATGGGTGCCGCACTTTAAGGATATTGATACTGCATCAAATGGAATCCTGACTAGCACCGTCATCACAAAGCATCCGGTCACAATTGAGTTCTTTCCAGGATTGAAGTACATAGCCAGCTGATAGGGTCGGATGTACCAGCAAAATATCTTATTGTTGGATTCGACATTTACAGACAACTTGGAGATCAACTCTAGATCAAGGCTAACGGGATAGCTTTTAAGAAGCAGTTCAAACCTTATTCTCAGATTCCAAGGGTATTCCAAATCACCAACGACGAACAAATCAAGAAGATTGAGCAAAATCTCATTGAAAACTCATGTGCTGAATCCCATGAGGATTTCATGAAGAAAAGGAAAAGCCTGTTATGGAAAAACAAAGAGTTTTTTATCAAGCTCCCTTTCAAGAAGAATGAACGCATCAATCAACAAAAGCCAGTCATTCAGGCATGAATCCAGATCATCTTCAGCTTGCAAAGAAAGAATGCAAAGAACTTTTGGAATTTGATCTAATAGAGCCATCAGATCCACAATGGGCATGCGAAACATTTTATGTCAACAAAAGAGCTGAGCAGACAAGAGGAAAACTCAGGTTAGTCACTAATTACCAGCCACTTAACCATTTTCTCCAAGATGATAAATTCCTTATCCCAAATAAACTCACTCTTTTCTCCCACTTAGCTAAGGCCAAATATTTTTCAAAATTTGATTTAAAATATGGATTTTGGAAATTGGGAATCCACCCTGAAGAAAGACCCAAAACGGGATTTTGCATCCCCGATCATCACTTCCAATGGAAAGTCATGCCGTTCGGGTTGAAAATTGCACCCTCCTTGTTCCAAAAAGCCATGATAAAAATATTCCAGCCCATCCTCCATACCTCTTTAGTTTACATTGAGGAAATCCTGTTATTTAGTGATACATTAGAGGGACATGTCAACTTACTTCGTCAGTTTGAGGCATTAATAACACACTATGGGATCATGCTTTCAGCAAAAAAGATGGTTCTTGCTCAACAAGAGATTGATTTTCTCGGAATGCATTTTGTCCTAGGTGCATATAGTCCAGGACCACATATATGTCAAGAACTACTCAAGTTTCCAGATACCAGCTTCACAACAAAGCAGATACAACAGTTCTTGGGTATAGTAAATTATATGAGAGATTTCATCCCGAATATCTCTACATACATTTTTCCGCTCACAGAAATGCTCAAGAAAAATGCTCCATCATGGGAAAGAAACAAGATGAAGCAGTCAGCGAAATAATGAAGATTTCTAAATATGTCAAGTCCCTCTACATCCCTTCTGACGGTAAGAAGATACTACAAACTGATGCCAGCAACGAATATTGGAGTGCCGTTCTATTTGAAGAAAAAGATGGCCAGAGAAAGATATGCGGATATGCTAGCGGATAGTTCAAGGATGCTGAGCAACATTACCACTCCACCTTCAAGGAAATTCTTGCAGTAAAGAATGGAATCAAGAAATTCAATTTTTCCCTAATTCACACAGAATTTCTGATAGAATTGGATATGAAGGCCTTCCTAAAGATGATCCAGATAAATGCGAAGATTATTCCCAATCCTCAGATTCTCAGATGGGCCCAATGGTTCTCTCCATACGAGTTTCAAGTCAAGCACCTGAAAGGAAAAGATAATATTCTCGCAGATTTTCTGTCTTGGCCGGAAGAATTCTCAAAGAGATTTACCGCAGGAAAACTAAAATCGAAGCAAAGAACTAATCAGCCACATCTTTATGCTTTCAAATATACCAGGAACAAGGTCTTTGAAACCAACAGATCATCCACATGAGTTATCCAGCCTCATGGATCCTTTGATCCGTCAATTACTATGGAAAGAAGAACTTATTATGAGCTCCAAGTTTTCAGACAACATGGAGGGTCCATTCTCAAGCCTTATGGGGTCAATCAAGAATATCCATTCTGCCATATATTCATAGCACAAGCCAAGTATTTTCCACAAGAATTATTATGGTTTTTCTGGTGCCTATGCCATCAGTACTACATTTTCATGGAATTCAAGTGCAACGTCTTCAAAGATTTTGACAACATTGAACCAGCTCTTAAAGTATTTTTACAATGGTTCAAGCCTAGGAGATATTGGATAAAATGTTTCAACGATTCCTACAACCCAAAGGTATTCATGTTTCATAGGCCAGTGAAGATTATTAACAGAGAAGTCCAGGCACAAGCAGAGTCGTCATTCTGGTGGAAATTTCCCGTGTCCATTTTATCCATGGAAGAAGAATATAGTGAAGCACAAAGAATTATCTTCCAGCAAAATAGGTGCATCCCAAGAGAAATATGGCCAAAAGATTGGGCAAGCTAGAATTATACCAGGACTCATCCTCGCTGGGAAAAAGTCCGAGAAGCAGCAAAGGAATATCAAACTCCGTATGAAATCATCCGGGAAAAAATCACTCATGACATCTCCTGATTAAGGTTGCGGATCACATCCCTTAATCAAAAAGAGAAGGAACATAGAGAAGAAGAACCGTCGACTTTCAGGCATTACTACACAAGATCTATGAGCAAACTAAGTGTTAGTTTAGCTTGGCAATAACCAGCCCCTTTGTAGGAAAACTTTCGTATCTATGATATAGTTTGCTTTATTTGAGCCTCTTGCTCTTTCTCTATTCTGTGGTCTGTGGAAACCCCGGCATCACCAACGTCACAGTCTTGGCGTGACAATCCAAAACAGCATGACATGGAGACAATCAATCCATACCTAATATCATATCAAAATAAACCATACTAAGCAGCAACAAATCAACTCTAGTCTCCAATCCCGCAATAGTCACTACACACGACCGGTATACAGGGTCTACAATAATAGTATCGCCCACCGGTGTAGATACATGAACAGATGAAACTAGAGACTTATGAAGCATATCTAGATAATGAGCATAAGATGATGACACGTATGAATAAGTGGAACCAGGGTCAAATAATGTAGAGGCATCCCTGTGGTAAACTGAGACAATACCTATGAGTAGAGCATCCGAAGCAATGGCATCTGGTTTGAAGGGGAGAGCATAGAATCGGGCATGGCCGCCACCTGATCTGTCTCCCCCTCTGGGGCAACCCCTAGCTGACTGAGCTCCACAACGAGTTGGGTGGGTAGGTGGTAAAGTAACTAATGCTGAAGTTGTGGGTTGGCTCCTCTACTGAGCTGGACCTCCCAAAAGGCGGGGACAATACCTCTTGATGTGACCCATATATCCAAACTCAAAACAACCCCTCCCTGCAAATGGCGGTAGGTACTGAACGGAGCCCCGAGCACCAGGATAACTGCTAAGGAGCTGGCATAGATGAACCCTGAGCTGATGGTGCATGAGACGAACCCTAAGTTGGAAGGGCACTGAGAGATGAGTGAACCTGATGAGAATTGTGAGAACCATGGCCAGATGATGCACCACGGTGAACTGGGTGAGCTGTCTGAGCATGCCTATAAGGACGACCTCTGTCGTGGTGGAACTGACCTCCAGAAGGAACACCACTAAAAGCACCTTATCCACAAAACCTCTTGGCCTCTCTCTCAACCTGCTCTGGAATGCGGACCACCTTAATCTGTCGAGCAATGTCGACAACCTACTCAAACGTAGCACCAGATACCTATTCTCTGCTCATAAGCATCTGCAACTGAAATGTGAGGCCATCAATGAACCTCCTAATCCTTTCCCTATTTGTGGGAACTAACCAGACTCCATGACGGGCCAACCCATAGTACATCATCTCGTACTGTGTCATGGACATATCATCCTGTCGTAGCTGCTCAAACTGTCTGCGCAACTCCTTTCTGCGTGACTGCGGCACGAAATCTCCAATAAGAGAACAGTGAACTCCTGCCAAGTAAGAGGCGTTGCACTAACCGGCCTACACCTCTCATAATCCTCCCACCAGGTGAAGGCATCCCCATAGAAATAAAAAGTAGTGAACGCGACCCCAGTGGTCTCAATAATACTTGTTATGTGGAGCATCCTCTGACACTTATCTAAGAAGACCTATGCATCCTCCGCCTCTGTACCACTTAAATATGGAGGTTGGAGTCTCCCAAACCTCTCCAATCTATGTTGCTCATCATCAGGCATAACAGGAACCACATAATTCTGAGCAGCTGCAACCGGCTAGGATAGTGGTTCCCCGGTGCCTGGGTCCCTGCATCACTTGCTCTAGTGTGCGGGAGGCAGGAGTCTGAGCACCTCCCCCAGATTGAGAAGTGTCCGCTGTGGCCAAAACAGAGACCATCTGAGAAAGACTGGTGCAAACGATCTGAATCAGAGCTAAGCCCTCCTGAAGGCATGGAATAACAGTAGGCACAGCCGGTGCCTGAGCTGATCCTATTGGCTCATCCTCAACTAGGACCTAATCATGGACTGGGGCAACTGGTGGATCTGCAGGTGCTGCCACTAACTGCTGTGTGAGCTGCACCTCTGCCCTATCGCGGCCTCTACTGTGACCTCACCCTCTCGCGGCCCTGACTAGTGGTACTGGTGGCTATCCATCTTGCCCTGTAGTACGTGTCCTCACCATCTATGAGAGAATAGAAAAACAGAAGTTTAGTTACCAGAATTAACAAGTTCGCACGACAAGAATTCAAGAATGTGAAGTTTTCTAAAGGTTCTGTAGCCTCTCGAAGATAACTACAGACATCTCCGTACCGATCCGCAAGACTCTATTAAACATGCTCATGACTCGTGAGACCTATGTAACCTAGGCTCTGATACCAACTTGTCATGACCCAAAAACCAACCGTCGTGATGGCGCCTATCGTGGAACTAGGCAAGCCACTACTCAACATCTCAACACAGAAAACTTTGAAAATAAGGACGGAAGCAGTTAATATTGTAGAAAGCCTTTTTGAAAAAGAAATAATCCGAAACACGATACAATCTATCCCAAAAATTAGGGTGTCACAGAGTACATAAGCATCTATACTGGTATACAGTCTACTATAATTTATAGGGAATAAAACTGAAGTATAGATAGAGATAAAGAGGGAGAGTCAAGGCCTGCGAATGCCATGCAGCTACCTCGATAGTCTCAAAATCCTGACTTATGGATCAGCAGTAGCCGTGACCTGAAGCACCTGGATCTGCACACAAGGTGCAGGGTGTAACGTAAGTACAGCCAAAGCAGTAAGTAACAAAACCAACCTTTGGATTGAAAAGTAATGACGAACTCAACCAGTACAGTTAAAAATAGAAATAACAGCGCAGAAACGTAGGTATTCTTTCAAGTTAAATAGGTAGTTCAAAATAGTGAAATAGATCAAATCTGAACAATGTAAAGGATATAACTCTTCTACTTCTACATGCCAATGAACACATTGTATGTGATGCACCATGCTGACAGCCTCATGTGCTCACACTCTAAAATACTCTACCACTCGGTACTGTATATTGCCCATATGGACTAGGGAAGATCTATCCCATAATATATACATCACTGACTATCAGTCACCCAGTATCGAGGAGGGACAATCTAGCCCGTGGAGAAGATCCCTCTCCAAGTATACCATGATTCGTACTAGATCCATGTCCAGGGAAGATCCATCCCTCAATAATATCAATCGCGCTCACTGGGGGTGTGTACAGACTCCTGAGGAGCTCCTTCAGCCTAAGCACTATCATAAATCAATATAACCGTTGCGGCGTACAGCCCGATCCCATAACCGTCACTCATAATCAGGCTCTCGACCTCACTCAATCATCAATCTCTATAGTCTCACTCATGGTCTCAAAATGTCATCAAATGCGCCTGAAAACAACGATATGATGTATCAATAAATAATAAGAGATATTGGGATATAGTTGATATACATAGATATGACTGAGTACGAAATGTTGATGAAATCAGTAAGATCACAGCAAGAAACGACGACAAAAGAGGAACTTTCCAAAATTCAAGCATTCGCCATTTCAAGCCTAATTCTACTACGGACCTCCAAATTACAATTCGGGCGTGCTCCTAAGTCCAAAATCACCTAACGGAGCTAACGGAACCATCAATATTCAAATTCAAGGTTGTTTACACATAAAAAGTTGACATCCGGTCAACTTTTCCAACTTATGATTTAAATTAAGATACTAAGTGTCTCAATTCACTTTGAAATCACTTCGGACCTGAACCAACAAATCCGGTAAGTCATATAGTAGTTATCAAACACAAAAGGAGTAGAAAATGAGGGGATGGGGCTACAAACCTCGAAACGATCATCCGGGTCTTTACATTGTCACTTATACGTGTACGAGTTTATAGTGAGTGCTTTGTTGTAGCTTCATCAGCACTTCGTCAAGGTTAGGCTCGGCACTACGGTGTACATGGGGTTGGTTGGGCTCATACTACACTTCTACAATTCTTGTGTAGATTTTGGTGTCCGTCCTAGCAGCGTTTAATGGAGGCTTGCTTAGATTAACATTTATCTGGATACTTGAGGTAGATTTGTATAGCGTTTACAATCCCTAAAGTACCCTTCTTATATTATAATGTTTACTTCATTCAGACAGTTGTATTTTATTTTGGACCTTGTTTGTAGCACTTGTAGTAGCTCATGTACTTCTGACACCTAATTATGGAATTAGACTAGACATCGTGTTTGGAGTTTATTATATATTTTAAAGTTTTACTGCTTTACCTTCTTATTAATCTACTTTTAAAATTTGTAATATGAATATTTGTGTAGCTAATGATGCTTCCCTAGAAAGTGGACGTTAGGCACCATCACGACCCCGTGGTTGGGATTGGGGTCGTTACACATAAGCTCTACATGGAATACATAAGAAGTCTCATAAATACATCACTACTCGAGATACATAAACAATAATAACAACATAAAATAGGGTGACTCTGAGGCTTGCGAGCGGATCAGTAGGTATACCTTGAAGTCTCCAACAGCTCTGGCACAACTCTCTAATGACCAACATGTTCTGAGGTACCTAGATCTGCACAAAAGTATGCAGAAGCGTAGTTTGAGTGTACCATAATCGGTACCCAGTAAGTATCAATAATAACCTCCATGGAGTAGTGAAGAGGTCCAAGTCTAGAGCTCACTAGTCAAATAACCTATGCAAGATAACTAAATAAAACTGACAATAGAAAGCATGATGTAACAGATATCACAAATCTCGAAGAACAAGTAACATCAACTACAACTATAATGATCCCTCGGTACCAACCAATTTCCAAACAAGGTGTGGGACATGTGATAACATCTCCAATCAACAATAACTCATGAAAATACATAGTAGAAATATTTAAGAGAACAAGTATGTGACTAAAACATAAATCCTCTTTCTAACACATGAAGAATAACAAGGGAACACCCAAAAAAATTATATAACATCATCAACAAGTCACCTTTATGTCTCGCGTGATCCTCACAATGAAATATTTCCCCTTATTTTGCTACACAAGCATAAGCCGCCCATATCTCGCCATGAGCATCAACAAATGCCCCATATTATGCCACTACATGCGCATCTCATCACCATTATACTCCACACAACAAGAATCAACCCTACAACAAGCCCATATGTGCCACAATATCACCAAAATAATTATATCCAATAGTCACATCAAAATATAGCCTATGACTCAAAAACAAGTTGCCCAATAAAATAACAATAGCATAAATGTGCGGGGAATAAACAATAAAGAAAGTTCATATAGCAAATAATCCCAATTAAAGGTACATTGATAGCCTAAGGTGTAATCTGGTCACAAATCACACAAACACCCGTGTACATTCTCGTCATTTCATGTGCACGTCGCTTGACATAGCACAAATAAAGCTAATTAGACCAAATCCTAAGGGGTTATTCCCCCACACAAAGTTTAGCAAGACACTTACCTCAAGCAAGCTAAGTTAATACTCTAAGAAGATCTTCCCGCATGAATCAACCTCCGGACGTCTTGAATCTAGCCAAAACAACTTAATAATATCAATAAAAACCATAGAAAACAAGCTCAAACAAAAGTCAACTCCGGGTACGCACCCTAGAACACGACAAAACATACAAATTCTAAACACCATTCCAATACGAGTCCAAAAATATGTGTTTTATCCAAATCCAACCTCAAATCGACCCTCAAATCATAAATTATTACTTTAGAAACATTTTTGCTAAAATCCAAAGTTTCTTTACTTAGATTCACCATCCAAATGTAAAACTCAATGTTGGAATCATGAATAATAAATAAATTCGACTAAAAAATACTTATCTCGATCAAAATAATGAAAATCCCCTCCAAAATCGCCCAAACTCGAGCTCTATGTCTCAAAATGTGGTAAAATAACCAGAACCCTTGAAATAGAGTACTAAAGTGATTCTGCCCAGGTATACGCATCGCGATCGTGGGACCTACGTCGCGATCATGAAGACCATTACCATGCTCAGTTGCAGAACCTTCTATGCGAACAGGGGGTCATCCACGCGAATGTGATGCTCAAACCTGCAGGGCCTATATGAACGCGGTCACATGCACGTGAACGTGAAGACCAAACGCATGCCACCTCCAGAGCCGGCCAACCTTTATCTACACGAACACAATGCCCATTTCGCGAACGCAAAGGCCACAACCCCCATGCTCCACGAATGCAAAGAACAAGCACACTTGCCATAAACATACCCTTCGAACGCAACTTCCTTGTCGCGATCTCGATGAAGGAAACCAGACAGTAGCATCAGCAGTCCAAAGCAAGATAAAAGGGTCCGAAACACACCTGAGGCCCCCAGAACCCCATCCAATCCCACCAACCAAACCAAAAATATGACACGGACCTAATCGAGGACTTAAATCATACCAAACAACATCAATATGATGAATCTCACCTGAATTGAAGCCTAAGGAACTAATCTAAATTTTCAAATTCAAAAATTATGCCGAACATGTCTAAACAACTCAGAATTACCTCAACTTTTTCATGCAAACTACAAATGACACAATGAACCTATTCCAACTCCCGAAACGACAATTTGAACCAGATATCATCATAGACAACTCTCGGTCAAACCTATCAACCTTCCAAACCTTCAACTTTCCAACTTTTGCCAGATAAAACCAAATCTACCAAGGGACCTCAAAATTTAAATCTGGACATACACCTAAGTCCAAAATCACCATACCTTATTGAAACCATCAAAACACATTTCCAGGGTCATCTACACAAAAGTCAAACTCCGGTTAATTCTTACCACTTAAGCCTCCAACCAAGGGACTAAGTATCTCAATTCAATCAAAAACTCCCCTGAAACCAAACCAACCACCCCGACATGTCACATAATCACAAACACACATACAATAAGCTTCCAAAGTATAAAAGAGACTCAAATACATAAAATGACTTATCGACTCGTTACAAGAAAGTTTACTAATACCAAAGTGCAAAGAATATGTCATAGAAACTCATACATTCACAAGTAACAACTTACTAACGCTCGATCAACATACTATTTTGAATAAGCAACCATTAATTCTTCCTAGTTTTGAAACACAATGAATTATAGTGAAACTTCCATGAGGGGGTAATGGAATAAATAGGATCATTTCACTTTTAATCAGAGATATTGGGTTCAAACTCCTAAAATTGAGAAATTCCTAAAGTGAAGTGTTTCCCCCTTTTAATCGGACCTAAGTGACATGTTTAAACAAAAAACAAAAGAATAAAACCGAAAAAACCACATATTCCTATACCACTTCTTAATGTACTAATTTCTTCAAATTAAGCAGGTCAAGTTATTCCTCTTTCCCTCATTATTTCCTCTTTGTACTCTATTAATTATCACCAAAGTATTACTTCTTATTCCTATAGCTTTGGTTTGTAGCCTTGAATTAGGATGCTGATTCTCCTGGGTATTGAGGGGTAATATAGACCATGGGTGTTTTTCTTTTTGATGGATCCTATACAATTAAAATTTAAATTAATTTGATCAGTGAATAGGAATGCCAGATGATTATACAAAAATAAGTAATGTGAATTTTCATCTATTTCACATTTTGAATGAGAAGAATATATGCATAATTTATGGAAGATGAAGGTGGTATCAATAGTTTATTTTTCCTTACAGTAGAGTAAGCGTTCTTTTAGGATATACTTAAACACAAGAGGAGGAAAATTATGGTATACCCTATTTTCACATGTTAAAAAAGCTAGTTCTTTAGCATAAGAATTTGAGACACAAACAAAAAGTGAAATGCATAAATTAAATATTATAAGGATTTTTATGTGGAAAACCTCTTTATTCAAGAGAATAAGAACCACGACACACCCTCGTAAAATTTGCCTCAAAACATCAATAACTTCAAAAAGTAATTTTAGGTTAAACTTAATAACCAAAAAACTCTAATACCTTACCCCTTACTATCAAGCCAGTTAAACCCACCCTGTTCAGACTATATATTCTAGCCAAGAAAGCTAAAACAAACTCTTCAGAATCGTTCACCTACTATCACACTTCTCAATAAGAAAAATAGATTACAATTAAAGAACAACAAATGAAGATTCAGAAACTAAGGAATTAAACAACTTCATATTTTGGAACAAGTTCTTGAATTGGGCAGCTTGAATCCTTGAAAGCGCCTTTTGCTATGAATTGCTATTTGCGTTGGGAAAATTCTATAATTGTGCGAAATAGTGTAACCCTTCAATAGCAGTGATATGATGATTTATATAGGAGTGAGGTTGGTCAAATCCTTTTTCAAGTTATACTCCAAGACTTAAGATAATTCGGTTACTTTCTAAGGAAAACAAATCCTAAAAGGATTCTATTTTATTTCCTTAAAAACTTCTTTATGGGTCCTGCTTGTGTTATGACCCGGAATGCTCAACCTTGGAACCGTGATGGCACCTAACATCAACTTTCTAGGCAAGACGACCTTACTAAATTTAGTAACAGTCTTTAACAATTATTAAAGAGTGATGATTACTAACTATTAATAAACTCAGAATTTAACACAATATTAACATAAATAACACGATGCTTATTACTCTAAGAATTATGGAGCCACAAGTGCATGAGCTGCTAGAAAACTACAAATACGGGCTGAAACAAAGTACAACTGTTCGAAACTAAATAAACAATAAACTGGATGAAGAAGGGGACTTCAGTACTGCGGACGACGTGCAGCTATACCTGAATTCTCCAAAAAAAATAGTTGAATCTGAGCAGAAGCCCCACTAGACACTTTTGGGACCAACACCAGTATCTAGACAACAAGTGCAGTAAGTGTAGAATGAGGTACAACCGACTCAATGTACTCCGGAAATGTCGAGCCTAAGCCCGACAAGGTATTGATGAGGCTATGACAAGATACCTACATAAATCATGAACAAGTATTTACATAAAGAAACAAAATAACAAGTAGGACAATTAAATTATTAACTGGAGGGGACATGTAGAAAAGGGAGTACGATAAGAACGGCAAGTATAAAATCACCAAATTGCCTTTTTCCGAAAACAATAGCAATGCAACCAATTAAGTCATATATCCAGAAATCAATCATAGCAATGAAATCAACAATGGCACGGCATCACCCTTCATGCTTTTACTCTCGTCCTTTACCATGTAATAATGATATGATAATGGAATGGCACGTCATCACCTTTCGTGTTCTTACTCTCAACCTCACATGGAGTGATAAATGATAATAAGAAATCAAATGCACGGCATCATCCTTTGTTCTTTAATCCCCGGAATCCTTCAAATAAATGATATTGTATGCAAATAAGGCACAGAAACACCCTTCGTGCTTTCACTCTTCCTCACCAAGCAACCACATTAATCCAAACTAGCAAAACAAGGTGGGAAGCAATTTCATTTCAATCATAGCATAATGATAACTCAACTCATCTTACAAAATTCCAACAACTTCAAATCAAACAATAGATATGAACGCAAACAATTAAGATGTAATAATCTAACCACAACAATGAAAGCATAGTCATTGAAATAACATAATACAATAAAATAATTTTTACATGCATGCTTTAATCCAATGAAAACGCATATATACTCATCACCTTACATATAATCCGTCCCCACACATGATTCATGTAGCAAATAGACAAACAAGTCCAAATTTCTTCAAGTCACGGTTAACCACGACACTTACCTCGCTCTGCAATTAATGAATGCTCAACCGCAAATTTTCCTTTAATATTGGCCTCCAAACCAAACAAATCTATCAAATTATAGCTTAAATAATTCAAATTAGACTTTAAAACTACCTACGAGTAAAAAAGACTCAATCTTTAATGAGTTTGGAAAAAGTCAACCTAGGCCCACTTGGTCAAAACTCGAGATTCGAACAAAAACCCAATTATCCATCCTTCCCCTCCCCCCCCCCCCCCCGGAAGCTCGGTTATTAAATTTTTTTTTAAATCCGACCTCTATTTGACGTTTAAATCTCAATTTTATAAAATCCTCAATTTCTAACCAAATACCTAATCTCTACCATGATAAATCCAAGATTAAATGTTAAGATAAATGGTTCCTTATGGAAATGTAACCAAACTAAAATTTGCTAACCAGTGAAGTACGGATGAAAAACCTCTTTATAATCGACTCAAGGCCAAGGTTTAACTTCAAAATGGTGAAAATTTGTTGAAATCCTGACTTTCAGATATTATAATACCTGGGCATCAGGTATTCTTCGCGTTCGAGAAGCACCTAAAGCGTTCGTGAAGAGCAGCAACCAAATGGCCTTCGCGTTCGCGAAGGCTTAAATCCTTGCCTGCCTTTGTGTTCGCGAGTCAAGGTCCACATTCGCGAAAGGGTAACCACCTGCCCTCCCTAGGTACCCTAATAAATCGCGTTAGCGAAGGGTAAGTCCACCCCTCCACCTTCTCTACGCGTTCGCGACCCATCCCCCGAGTTTGCGAAGAATAATCCGCCCCACCCCAAACTTCCCCTTCGTGATTGCAAAGCACAACGCACTAGACACTAGAAACATTTGCTGCACAAGTTCAAAATGATCAGAAACTCACTCGAGCCCCTCGGGCTCCTTACAAAGCATGCACACTAGTGTAATAATATCAGCTGAACTCACTCGCATGGTCAAAACATCATAATAACATCTAGAACTATGAAACAGACATCAAAAATCATGAAATTCAAAAGAAAACTCAAGAACCTCTAGAATCATAACTAAGCATCCGAATCCTATCAAATCAACTCGGAATGAAGCCAACTTTACAAACAAGTTTCTAATAGAAAAATGAATGTATTTTAAGTCCCAAAGCAAAAATCCAATCCCGATAGCCATCAAGTCAACCTACAGTCAAACCTACGAAGTTTCCAAACTTTCAAATTCCTAACTTTCAGCAAAATAAGTCACATCAACCTAGGGACCACCGAATTCAATTTAGGGCATATGCCCAAGTCCATAATCACAATACGAACCTACCGGTATCTTCAAAATACCAATCCGGGGTAATTTACACAAAATGTTGACCATAGTCAACTCAAGTTATTTTTAATGCTATAAATCATATTTTCTTCAAATTTTACATGAAAAATTCCCGGAAAAAGACATTGATTGCACACAAAAATATCAAATGAAACTAATAGAGATATCAGAACAAAAAATAAGGGTCAGTACTCAAACTGACCTATCGGGTCGTCGTTTTCTCTAGCTCTAAAAGAAATATTCATCCTCGAACGCACATAGAAAAATACTTGGATTGGTGAAAATGTGAGACTCCCATGTCGCTGCCTCGATCACTGACCACTCCATTGCACATTCATAGATGGAAAACTCCTACATCTCAAATTTCAAACCTGTCGGGCTAGAATAGCAACCGGTTCCTCCTCATAAGCTAAATTCTTATCAAGCTAATTGTGTTGAAGTCCAAAACATACGAGTTATCCTCATGATACTTCCGAAACATAAAAACATGAAATGCCTGATATATTCTTGATAGGCTTGAGGCAATGCAAGTATGTAGGCCACTTCACCAACTCTCCCAAAGATCTCAAAATAACCAATATACCTAGGGCTCGACTTTCCCTTCTTCTAGAACCTCATCACACCCTTCATAGGTGAAACATTGAGCAAAACTCTCTCTCTCACCATAAATGCTACATCACGAGCTCTCCGATCAGCATAACTCTTCTTCCTAGACTGTGATGTACAAAACCGATCCGGAATTAGCTTAACCTTCTCCATAGCATCGCGGACCAAATCGGTGCCCAACAACCTGACCTCCTCGGGCTCAAATAAACCAAGCGTCGAACAACATTGCCTCCCATATAAGGTATCATACGGCGCTATCTTAATACTTGATTGGTAATTATTGTTGTAGGCGAACTTTGCAAGAGGTAAGAACTGGTCCCATGAACATCCGAAATTTATAACACAAGCACGTACCATGTCCTCCAAGATTTGAGTAATGTTTTCAGACTATCGGTGCATCTGAAGATGAAACGTTGTGCTCAACACAACCAACATACCCACTCACATTGTACGGGTATCTAGAAATACGATGTGAACTGCTTGCCTCGGTCAGAAATTATTAAATGGGCACGCTGTGCATGCAGATAATCTCCTTAATGTAAATCTGAGCCAATTTCTCTACAGAATAGGAAGTCGCCACCGGAATGAAGTGCGCGCACTTAGTTAATCGATCCATAATAACACATAATACGTCATACTTCTTCAAGGTCCGTGGAAAGCCTACCACAAAATCCATTGTGATGCATTCCCACTTCCACTCGGGTATCTCCAATCTCTAAGTCAGTCCACCCTGCTTCTGATGTTCATACTTTACCTGTTGACAGTTCAAACACCATGATACATAACCAACAATATCTTTCTTCATTTTGTGCCACCAATAAAGTTGTTTCAAGTCATGGTACATCTTCATGACACCTGGGTGTATAAAATAGCGTGAACTGTGAGCCTCATCAAGGATTGACTCTCTCAAACCATCAACATCCGAAACAAAAATCCGGCCTTGAAGCCGCATAACCCCATCATCACCAATCACAACCTCCTTGGCACCACCCCACTGCACCATATTCTTCAACACCAACAAGTGAGCATCCTCAAACTGGAAAACCTTGATACGCTCCAACAACGAAGACTATGCTACAACACAAGCAAGAATATGGCTGGGCTCTGAAACATCTTACCTCATAAAACAGTTGGCTAAAGCCTGGACATCCATGGCTAGTGGGCTCCTAGCTACTGGTAAATATGCCAAACTACCCATGCTCTCTGCCTTCCTACTCAAT
Source organism: Nicotiana paniculata (assembly GCA_005239505.1). NCBI lineage: Eukaryota > Viridiplantae > Streptophyta > Magnoliopsida > Solanales > Solanaceae > Nicotiana > Nicotiana paniculata. The sequence goes on along the minus strand of ML348186.1, from coordinate 49,653 downwards.
GCATCAGACACCACATTGTCCTTTCCCTGATGATATAATATGGTGATATCATAGTCTTTCAGCAACTCTAGCCATCTCCGCTGCTGCAAATTAAGGTCTTTCAGCTTGAACAAGTGCTGGAGACTCCGATAATCGGTATAGGCCTCTCAATGAATGTTGTATATATAGTGCCTCCAAATCTTCAACGCGTGAACAATGACCTCCTACTCTAAGTCATGAACAGGTTAATTCTTTTCATGAACCTTCAACTGCCGAGACACGTAGGCAATCATCCTACCATCCTGCATCAATACCATGCCAAGCCTAGTGTTTGATACATCAGAATACACGTTGTAAGAGCCCCAACCTATAGGAAACACCAACACGGGACTGTAAGCAATACATTCTTGCACTTCTGAAAGCTCAACTCATACTCGTCAGACTATCTGAAAAGAGCACCCTTCTAGGTCAACTAATCAACGGGGCTAAGATAGACAAAAACCCCTCCACGGTGATAATAACCGCCAAACCCAAGAAGCTCCAAATCTTTGTAGCTAAAGTAGGTCTAGGCCATTTCTGAACTGCCTCAATCTTCTTAGGATCCACTTTAATACCCTCAGAAGATACCATATGGCCCAAAAAAGCAACTGAGTCCAACCAGAACTCACACTTAGAAAACTTGGCATATAATTGATGATCTCTCAGAGTCTGAAGTACAATTCGAAAATGCAGCTCATGCTCTTCTCTACTGCTGGAGTAGAAAAAAATATCATCAATGAAGACGATCATGTAAATAGGGCTTGAACACCCAGCTCATCAAATCCATAAATGTTGTTGGGGCATTAGTCGAGCTAAATGACATCACTAAGAACTCATAGTGACGAAACTGAGTCTGAAAAGTTGTCTTAGGCACATTGGATGCCCTAATCTTCCCCTGATGGTAGCCAGATCTCAAGTCAATCAATCCTGCGCAAATGATACTTGTTATTGATAGTGACTTTGTTCAATTGCCGATAATCTATACACATGCTCATTGTTCTATTCTTCTTCTTCACAAACAACACTGGTGCACCCCAAAGTGATACACTCGCTCTAATGAATCCTTTATTAAGAAAATCCTATAACAACTCCTTCAACTCAATTGGGTCCATACAGTATAGTGTAGTAGAAACAGACTGAGTGCACGCAACCAAGTCAATGTAGAAGTCAATATCTCTGTCCACTAGCATCCTTGGAAAATCTGTAGGAAACACCTCTTGAAACTCATGCACAACTGGTCCTGAATCTATGGAAGAAACCTCCGCACTAGTATCCCGGATATAGGCCAAATAAGAAATACATCCCTTCTCGACCATACGTCGAGCCTTCACATAAGAAATAACTCTGCTAGAAGAATGGACATGAGTCCCCTCCACTCTAATCGGGGCAACCCCGGCGTGGCTAAGGTCATCGTACTGGCATGACAGTCCAAAATCGCATGATAAGGTGACAGCCAGTCCATACCCAAGATAACATCAAAGTTCACCATATCAAGAAGTAAGAGATCTACCTTAAGTCTTAATGAACCAGATAGAAAGCACACACGAGCGATAAACACGACCGACCATAATAGAATCTCCCACAGGCATGGACACATAAACATTTGCACTTAAAGAATCACGAGGCATAACCATATATGAAGCAAAATAGGATAACACATATGAATAAGTAGAGCCCCGATCAAATAAAACTAAGGCATCTCTATGGAAAACTAGAACAATACCTAGATGGAAATGCATAAAAATAATGTTGGGCCTACCACTCTGTCCTTCGCCTCTCGAACGGCCTCTAGCTATCTGGCCTCCACCTCTAGCAGCCTGACCCCTTCCTCTAGCTAGCTCAGTGGGCGGTGAAGAAACTGGTGCCGGAACCATGGCACGAGAACTATGATGTGGTATGCTGCCCTGTGACCTAGGGAAAAACCTCACGACATGCCTCAAGTCTCCACAATTATAAAATGTCCTCGGCTACTGTGACTGCTGACCCTAGAACTTACTTTGTCGACTTGAATAACCACCCTGCTAAATCCGGAGCGAAGGTGCACTAATATCAGCTAAAGTGTGCACTAATAGGAGTTGATGGTGCATTATAGGCTAGATGCGCAGGACGATACACATAAGAACCACGACTACTGGAAGCACTGTGGCATTCCTAGAGTATTGTATGAATCGGCCTTGAGGGATGGACTCTACCAAATGAACTCCTATCCCCAGACGAGGAACCACTGAAACCACCAATGTAACTACGCCGCTTCTTAAATATCACCTCCCTACCCTGACCACAAATCATCTTGATTCGCCTAGCAATCTCTACTGCCCGCTGGAAAGAAATATCATTCCCACTCTCGTTGGCCATCTGTATCCTGATACCAAATGTAGGATCATCAATGAATCTCCTCAATATTTCCCTCTCATTAGAAAGCAAGACAACTACATGGCGCGCTAAGTCCACGAATTTGTTCTCATACTAGGTAACAACCATACTACCCTGATGAAGGTGCTCAAACTACATATGTTACTCCTCTCTCAGAGTAAAAGGAATGAATTTCTCCAAAAATAGTTGTGAAAATTAATCCCAGGTGAGTAGCGGTGAACCAACTTGTCTACTCCGCTCATAATTCTTCTTGGCAGAACTGGACATCTAAACCACTAAAAGGTCAACTTCATCGGACTCCAACATCATGTTGCATAACACCTCGTGACAACGGTCAATGAAATCCAGTGGGTCCTAAAAAGGTGTGCCACCAAAGCGAATATGAAATAACTTTGTGAACTTATCCAATCTCATGAACGCCTCAGAAGACATTGTGGGCCTCTCCCTAGTCTGAGCCACTCCAACTGGCAGAACTGGCAGAGTCTGATATTTGTGAGCCATCTGCTCTGACGTATGGCTAGAGGGAGTCTAGGCTCCTACCCCACCCCGAGAGACAGTTGGTGCCACTGAAATGCACTAGTCCGGGCCACATTCTCCATGAGTCTCACTAAGCGGACTAGGGCATTATGAAGTACCGGGGTAGTAATAAACCACTCTAGGACCTGAGTTGGTCCAACTGTCACGGTCTAAACAGGAACTTCCTCCACCTGCTCCATCTGAGGCTCCGGATAGGTGTTGTTGCACGTGTTTTAGGCTGAGATCTACCTCTACATCTTCCTCTAGCTCGATCTTAGCCCCAAACTCTGCCTCTAGTAATGGAAGCAACCTGGGGAGCCGGCTCCTGACCCGCCTTGGATATTGTGCGTGTCCTCTCCATCTGCGAGAGAATAAGAATGGAATGATTAAAACGTCAGTCATAGATAATATTGCACGATAAAGAAAGAAAGAAGTGAAATTTTCCCAAAGCTCTATAGCCTCTAGAAGATAAATGCAGATGTCTCCGTACCGATCCTCAAACTATACTAATCTTACTCATGACTCATCAGACCTATGCAACCTAGTGCTCTGATACCAACTGATCACGACATAGAATACCCAACCTCGGGACTTTGATAGTGCCTAACATCTCCTTTCTAGGCAAGTGGACGTTATTAGATTGATTAACTACTCATTAACAATTATTACAGAGTGATGACAATTAACGATTAATAAACTTGGAATTTAACATAGTGTTAATATAAATAATGCGATGCTAACTACTCCAGAAATCTGGAGTCACAAGTACTTAACAATTATTACAGAGTGATGATAATTAATGATTAATAAACTCATAATTTAACACACTGGTTATATTAAATAACGTGATGCTAACTACTCTAAGAAATCTGGAGACACAAGTGCATGAGATGTTAGAAAACTACATCTTTGGCCTGGAATAAAGTACAACTGTTTGAAACTAAATAAATAGTAAACTTGATGAAGAAGGGGACTTCAGGACTACTGACGTCATGCAGCTATACCTCAAGTCTCCAAAAAAATAGCTGAATTCAAGAAGAAGCACCACTAGACGTCGTTGGGACCAAACCCAGTATCTGCTCAAGAAGTGCAGAAGTGTAGCATGAGTACAACCGACCCCATGTACTCCATAAGTGTCGAGCCTAACCTCAACGAGGTAGTGATGAGGCTATGACAAGACACTTACGTAAATCTTGAATATGTATATACATAAAACATCAAAATAAAAAGTAGGACAAGTAAAATATTAACTAGGAAAGGACATGTAGAAAGAGGAGTGTGATAAGAACGGTAAGTACAAAATCACCAAAAAGCCTTTTTTGAAAACAATAACAATGCAACCAATTAAGTCATCAATCTGGAAATCAAGTAAAGAAATAAAAATGAACAATGGCACAACATCACCCTTCGTGCTTTTCCAAAACTCATTAAAATTTAACCAAACTTTGTGGACATGTCCAATTTTTCATACAAACTTATTGAAATAATTAAAACCCTATTCCGAGTCAGTTTACCCACAATTCAAACCTTGATCAACTCTTTAAACTTAAAGCTTCTAAAATGATAATCATTCTTCCAAATAAGGGGATTCAATCCCAGCATTAATCAAAAAGAGAATTCTTGAAGAATCTACTATTTCTTCAACATATGCCGATGTGAATTCGCAATGAATTTTTGCATCATAATTGAAAAAGGAGGGCCAACCAGTCATGCCAACTAATATTTGTTTAAGTAAACCTCTAGTTAATTGTGGCATGTGATTACATCATCGTGCTTATACTTGTGTCGTACAAATAGAAAAAAGAGCCAGGTAACCTTTTTATATTTACCCAGTATGATTACCGTAATGACCTGATAGGTCATTTATAGTTTTACCTTTCATGTCTGTGTTCCGAGACCTCGAATAGCTCTGTTTATCCTTCGAGGATTTTCATGCACAGTCTGTGTCCTTTTTCCTGAAATTTTACATGACAAAATTGATGAAAATGTGAAATTTAGCCTTGAAACTCATTTGACTTGGCGACGCTCATCCCTTTGTGTAAATGGACCTGGATCAGTATTTTGACGATCTCGGTGGGTTCGTATCGTGATTTAGGGCTTGGGCGTATGCCCGAAAGCGAATTTGGAATTCCCTAGCTTGATCTAACGTAATATGTTGAAAATTAGAAATTTAAAAGGTTTAACGAATTCCTAAGTTTAACCGTAAGTTGACTTTATTTCTACCAGTTTCGGCTTTCGGTTCCTCAAGTTGGTATAGATTAATTTATGTATTTTGTGACTTGACTGAAAAATTTTATGCAAAACGGAGTTGATTTGACATGATTCGGACGTCCGATTGTAAATCTGCATGTTCTTAAGTTTCTTTGAAAATTTCATTCATTTTGGTAACTGATTCGTTGTTCTAGGTGTTATTTTGGTGATTTATCACGCGAGCAAGTTCGAATGCTGTTTTTGGACTTGGGTGCATGTTTGGTTTAGAGACCCGAGGGCTCGGGTGAGTTTCAAATAGGCTATGGGGTGATTTTTTAACTTAGAAAGTTGCTAGTGTGATCTGGTTTGCAGGTGTCACAATTACGACAAAAGGCTAAGTTTTTCATGATCGCAATTGCTGGGGACTGGGATCAGCAGAGAACGCAATTGCGATCATTTTATTGTTTGCCAATATCCAGAGATCGCAATTGCGAACAATTCCTCGCAATTGCGATGAAAGAAGAGATGGGAGTGTCTTCACATTTGCGATTGATTTCTCCCATTTGGGAACCTCCAGTCACAATTGCATTATCTGCGCCTGGACAAAAAGCTGAGAATGCGGGATTTAGCTCATTTTTCACAAACTCTCAACCCTAAACACCCTAGAGGCAATTTTTCCAAGAAATTTTCTTCCTAAATTCATTGGTTCATTACATTTCATAAGTTTTCGACATCAAATCTAGGATTTTCATGGTAGAAATTAGGGATTTGGGTAGAATTAGGGATTTTTATAAATTTGAAATTTTGACCTCAAATTGAGGTCGGATTTCGAAATAATTACATAACCAGGCTCGAGGGTGAATGGGTAATTGGGTTTTAATCTGAATCTCGAGTTTTGACAAAGCGGGCCCAAGTTGACTTTGACTTTTTAGGAAGAGTGCAAAGATCTTAACTTTAAGTATTGTAATTGACTTACCTAGCATTGTTTCATGTTTATTGAGTCGATTTTGGTTAGATTAGATTTGTTTGGAGGCGTATTTAGAGGAAGGCCCCGATTGAGGTTTTATTTGCTTGCGGAGCAAGGTAAGTATTGGGTCTAACCTTGATTTGAGGGAATTAGGGACCTTTGAGCTATGTGCTATGTGAATTACATGTGTAGGGGCGTATGTGCAAGGTGACAAGTGTATATACGCCGTCAAAATAGTTTTTTTCATACTTTCTCATATTTCATTAACTATCTCATTCCATGCCTTAACTATTATATGCTTTAATTTCACCCTATGCCTTAACTTTCTACTTGTCACTTATTACTATAGTATTAAATGTTAATTTCTTTCATGCTTCCATGATTAATTGCTACAAGTCTTAATTGTCTCACTTGTATACTTTAATTGTCATGTATTGGGCTTGTCTTGTTGCTTTGTATTAATTGTAGCATTCCTTGGTTTGGTGCGAGGTTCCTTTATGGATTTGATTTCACATTCTTGATTCGTATAAATTCTTGTGATTTGAGTTGTTCAATTGATTACATTTATTGATTTTGTTTATGGATAGGGTTGCACGCCACAACAGGTGAAATAAGAAAGGATTGATATTGATATGGTGGGATCGGGTTGCATGCATCAACGGATTTTATATGTGATTTTTATATGGTGAAATAAGGGAGGATTATGATATTTATTCCTAATATTGATACGGTGAAATAAAGGAGGATTGTGTTTGTACGGTGGGATCGGGTTGTGTGCCGCAACGGATTGTGTGCTTTGTATTCATTGTTCTATTGTGTTAGTTTTCGGTACTTTCATACAAAATTATGAGTACTGCTGTTTCTGGTTTTACCGACTTTGAGGATTGAGTTTATTTTCAAAAGTTAACTGCCTTACCTTCCTACGTTCCTTTTCTGTTATTACTATTATACTACATAAAGGTTAGTGTAAGTGACCCACCTTAGCCTCCTCACTACTTCGTTGAGGTAAGGCTCGGCACTTACAGAGTACATGGGGTCGGTTGTACTCATACTACAACCTACACTCTTGTGCGGATTTTGGAGTCGGTCCTAGAGGCGGTCAGTAGATTGCACGGATTGATTTCCGGTTCGGAGACTTGAGGTACAGTTGCATAGCATTCGCATCCCTTAAGTCCCCTTCTACTTTATTCTAGATATTTATTTCATTTCAGACAGTTGTACTTTCACTCAAACCATTATTTGTATTACTCTAGTCACGCGTGCACTTGTGACGCCAGTTTTGGGATTCTACTTAGATATCGCGGTTGTTTTATTTTCTTACTCTATTTTAGTTTATTTAGTTCTTGATTGTTATTTAATTTCAATTGTTAAAATAAAGTCTAGAAATATTCTTATGTTGGCTTTCCTAGAAAATGAAATATTAGGCGCCATCACGGTCCAGAGGTTGGGAATTTTGGGTCGTGACAAGTTGGTATCAAGGCACTAGGTTGCCTAGGTCTCACAAGTCACGAGCAAGCTTAGTAGAGTAGGAAGTATCGGTACGAAGTCGTCTGTAATTATCTTCCAGAGGCTATAGAGTTTAGGAACAATTGCACTTCTTTCTTTCTCTATCATGCGATTTTATTCTATCATTAATGATTGAACCATTATATTCTTATTCTCTCGCAGATGCCGAGAACACGCACTGCATCTATAGCCGGAAAGGAGCCGGAGCCCCCTGTAGTAGCTACTACTAGAGGAAGAGGTCAAGGCCGAGGCCGAGCCAAAGGTAGAGCTCAGCCTAGAGCTCGAGCAACAACACCCGCGGTGGAGCCTTAGATTGATCACGAGGAGCAGGTTCCAGCTCAGACTGTACCGGTCGGACCAGCTCAGGTTCCGGAGGGGTTCATTGCCACTCCATTACTTCAGGACGCTCAAGTCCGTTTAGTGGTCCTTATGGAGAGTGTGGCCCAGACTAGTACATTCCCAATGACACTAGTTGTCTCTCGAGTTGTGGGAGGAGCACATACTCCTACTTTTCACACTCTGAAGCAAGCGGCACCCCAGTATCAGACTCCAGCAGCCTCGCCAGTTGAGGTGGTTCAGCCGGTTGGTGCGGCACATGCCGGTGATAGGCCTGCTATGTCTTCTGATGCTTTGTTAAGGCTGGACAAGTTTACCAAGATCTTTCTTATTCATTTCAGTGGGCACCTTCTGAGGACCCACATGATTATATAGATAGTTGTCATGAGGTGTTGCGGAACAAGGGTCTAGTTGAGACCAATAGGGTCTATTTTGCGGAGTTTCAAATGACTGGTTCTGCCAAGACATGGTGGAGAGATTATATGTTGACTAACAGCCGATTCACCTGCACTTACCTGGGATATGCTGTCATAGCTATTTCTAGAGAAGTTCATCCCTGTCACCCTGAGAGAGGAGTACCACGGGCAGTTTGAGCATCTTCAGTACAGTAGTATGACTGTTACCTAGTATAAGACTCAATTTGTGGATCTAGAGTGAGGATATTTATTGAAGGGCTCACTTTCAGTATCAGGAAATGGATGGACAAGGAGACCGGGAGTGATATTACTTTCCAGACGGATCGAGATGGTTCGTGCTCAGGAGAGGGGGGTGGTGTCTGATAAGAGGCCTCGTCATTCTAGTAGTTTTAGTGGTGCCTCGTATGGAGGCAGGGGTACTTTTGCTAGGGGCCATCCTCCAAGGCCATTTCAGTCAGCGCTTCAGGCATCTCATAGTACATTAGGGAGTCGTGGTCCTTATGTGCCTTATTTTGGCAAGCCCACCTATAGTGCACCATCAGCTTCTATCATTGCACCTCTTATTTAGAGCTATCATCGTGGTTGTCCGGCCTGTTCGATTCAGCTTCAGCTTCAGTAGCCACAGCAGCATGATGGGTGTTTTGAGTGTGGAGGTACTAGTCACATTAAGGGGTTCTGTCCGAGATTTCTATGCAACATGCCAGAACAGAGTTCTTGTGCCATGGTTTCGGTACCAGTTGCTCCACCGCCCGCTCAACCGGTTAAGAGGTAGGGTTCAGGTAGCCAGAGGTGGAGATCAGGCCGTTAAGGTGGAGGTTAGGTCGTTAGATGCAGAAGCCAACCAGCTAGAGGCCGTCCCAGAGACGTAATTCAGAGTGGTGGGGCCGAAGCCCGATGTTATGCTTTCCCAGCTAAGCCTGAGGTCGAGTCATCTAACGTCATTATCACAGGTATTGCTCTAGTTTTCCATAGAGATGCTTCAGTTCTGTTTGATTCGGGATCTACTTAATCCTACGTGTCATCGTATTTTTCTTCATATATGGTTGTGCCTCGTGATTCTTTGAGTGATCATGTGTACGTATCCACGCTTGTGGGAGATTCTGTTATTGTAGATGGAATCTATCGCTCGTGTGTGATCACTATTAGGAGTCTTAAGACTAGTGTATATCTTTATATACGGCTAAAATTTGAAAGCCCCATTTTACGATCATTACGGCGCTTAGAAGGCTCGAAGTCTCGAGCTTTGGCATCGAGGGGTCATATCGAAGGTCCTCGGCCGTGGGGCGGTGCAAATCGAAGACCGGCGTAGAAAGGCGGGAAAACCCCGAAAGGCACGTGGTTAATGCTGACAAAGTACACAAAATAGTACAAGCTCGTACCGTGGCATTAAATGGTTGTATCAGCCATCTCTCCTTGCATTAATTACACATGTACTATGTTGGGATTCCCCCTCATATATAAAGGGTACCCTTGTCACTTTGTAACATATATGATATTCAATACAAGAACAAGAGCATCCTCTGCTCTCCAACTAAAACATTCTCTACAATTGTTTTATTGATTTATTGCCTTTTATTTATTGTGTACATTACTTGTTCTTCATTGATTATTTGTTATTAATCACAAATAGGCCATCTCTTAGGACTTCAATACTGTTACATCACCCTCGGCATCCCTTTTTCAGGCTCCTAAGCTCGACCTCGAGGCCCATCTCGACCGACCTCGAGGCCCATCCCATCCGGCCTCGAGACTAGGCTCTCCACTACTTGGTTTGCATAATCTTTCTACCCTTCGCTCTTATTTCATTTTCCCACTACTCACTTAGCATCTACTTCCTAAGAAACTGGTATTAAAATAGATCACGTATTTTTAGAACCTCATAATCAAATATAATTATAATTACCATTTTCACGGTAAACAGTTTGGCACCCACCGTGGGGATAAAAATAATAGTGATTGTTTTAGTGTTGGTTTTCTAAAAACACAAGTTATTATTTTACACTTTTTGTTGTCCAAGAATCTTCAATTTCAGGTAAGAAAATGTCTAACTCAGTAAACGCACATGAAAACAACGGTCCTGAGGATCACGGAGAGAATGGCACAGCTACTTCAGGTGTCGATATGCCACCGCAAAACCCTGAAGGGGCACCAATGCAAATTCCTGTCGATGAAGGCTCACCTAATTCTCAACATGCCGATGTGAGCTCTCATACAAACGGAAGTGTGCGTGAAGGAGACCAGTGTGAGGGAAAGGGATCCCCTGCTCAAAGGGAAAGGGAAGTTAGCCTTTATGACATTTTTGAGATGTTGCAGGCACAACAGGTGGCTATTTCTCAGCTACAAAGCCATCATAGAACCCCAAGCACAGCACCACCAGAAACGGCTCCTCGAGTCGAACAAGCACCAGAAAGGTCGAGCAATAATGGGTCAACGGCCGACCTCGCCATTATGAAGATGCTCGAAGGCTTCGCAAAGAGGATTGAATCAGGCGAAAAGAAGATAGAAGCTAACGACAAAAAAGTGGAGACCTATAACTCAATGGTCAATCAGATCCTGGGCGCACCCTCGATTCTGAAGGGTGTAGATTCAAAAAAGTTAGTGCAAAAGCCATTCCCATCAATTGCGGCTCCGACTCCCATTCTGAAGAAATTCAGAATGCCCAACCTCCCAAAGTACAACGGGACCTCGGACCCCAACGATCACATTACTGCCTACACTTGTGCCGTAAAAGGGAACGACCTGAGAGATGACGAGATTGAGTATGTCCTGTTGAAAAAGTTTTGAGAAACACTACCCAAAAGAGCCATGATGTGGTATCATAACCTGCTACCGAACTCGATATAATCATTTTCCATGATGGCAGACTCCTTTGTGAAGGCACACGCTGCTTCCATCAAGGTCGCTACTAGGAAATCTGATGTCTTCAAAATCAAGCAAAGGGAGAATGAGATGTTAAGGGAGTTTGTATCCCGCTTTCAATTGGAACAAATGGAATTGCCACTGGTCTCATATGATTGGGAGGTACAAGACTTCACTCAGGGGTTGAATGAATGAAGGTAGATAGCTTCGAAGCAGTTGAAGCAGAATTTAATCGAGTACCATGCCGTAGTTTGGGCGGAGGTGCAAAACAGGTGTCAATCGAAGATTAGGGTCGAGGACGATTAATTGGAAGCCCCATCGGGCTCAGTGTATCCTAGCAGAGTCTTAGAAAATGAATCGAGGCTTCGGGAAAGAGAGCCAAGGCCAAACAAGAAGAGGTATCAACCGTATGTAGAAAATCGGAGAAATGTCTCGAGGCATAATGTAACTCGAAACGACCAAAGGATAGACCGAGGACAGAATTGTCGGGGACTTGTAAGAAAAGCAGGGTTCGACATGCATACAGGGCCGGTAGAGGCACCTCGGCTATCTGAGTACAACTTCAACATCGATGTTTCAGACATCGTATCGGCCATAAGTAAGATCAGGGATACCAACTGGCCAAGACACGTGCTATCAAATCCTTTGCAGGGGAACCCCAACTTGATATGCGAATATCACTATACCCACGGTCATAGGACCGAGGATTGCAGACAGCTTCGAGAAGACGTGGCCCAACTAATCAGCAAAGGGCACCTTTAAGAGTTCCTCAGCGACCGAGCTAAAAACCAATTTTGGGAGAGAGAGAGAGGCAAATAAGAGAAATGAAACAGAAGAACCACGACACGTCATCCACATGATTGTTGGTGGAGTCGACATCCCTCAGGGAATTATTAGGCAAACAAAGGAATCCATCACAGGTAAAAGCAAACTCGGAGCATCCGAAGACGCCCTTTCATTCAACGAAGAGGAGACCGAGACCTTGTCTCAACCTCATAATGACACACTGGTAATTTCTTTTCTTTTGAATAAATTTCAAATAACGTGTGCTCGTGGATCCAGGTATCTCGGCCAACATAATTCGCTCGAGGGTGGTGGAGCAACTCGGGTTGCTCGACCAGATCGTGCCCACCCCTCGAGTCCTCAATGGATTCAACATGTCAAGAGAGACAACGAAAGGGGAAATCATCCTCCCGGTCAACGTGGCCAGTACAATTCAAGATACCAAGTTTCATGTCATCGAAGGTGACATGATATACGATGCATTGCTTGGAAGGCCATGGATTCACAATATGAGGGTGGTGCCGTCAACCCTTCATCAAACGATGAAGTTTCCCATGAAGGATGGAGTAAAAAAAGTCACGGAGAGTAGCACGCAGCAAAAGAAATATTCGCAGTGCACGATGTGGCACCGACACCTTCTACATTGAAGAAGCCAAAAAACAAGCAAACAGCCGAGTAACAATCACAAGCTGCATCCTCATAGGAACGAATAAAGGACCATACCGCGTCCTCGGAACGGATAACCAAAGCACATCGAGGCTTGAACGCCGCCACAGCTAAGGCACAATCCTCTCCCTCTTTCATTCACACTTTACACTAACCTATGTGCAGGTGTTCGATTGGAAGGAATCGAATCACCCTCCAACTCGAAGGCCTTAGGTTTTAAAGCATGGGTAACACTCTTTTTCCCTCACGTCGGATTTTATCCAAAATGGGTTATACCGATGAGGTTTTTAACGAGGCAACATCCATATTCTACCTAAGGAGAACTCACCAAGTATTCAAGGCTTCTCTTCGATCAACCTCAAATACTGAGGGGCATCCCCCCGGGAGATCATCTCCTTGAAGAAACTAAAATATGCCAAAGATGATCTCGACAGGAGAACATTGTACAGGACAAAACGCTCGAATGAACCGTGTCAACATAGAATAATTGAACCCTCGATGGTGAAACTATATACTTGTACAAAGTAATCAGAGAAGAATCTTTAATCATCAAAACACTTCGCACGCCAAAGAAGTTTTGCTATTTTCACAAGAAATAGCCAGAGCCAAAAATTTATCGACCACTCAGGAACTGTCCTCGACAGTCACTCCAACGAATCTCCAAAAACTCGAAGCCATAAGACCTCAGGGCCGGCCAATTTGAACTCATAAGCCCTCCATGTGGAAATATCAACTCTGACTCAGGGACTATCATCGATTGTCGCCTCATCAAGCTATCTAACTCGAAGCCGTAAGACCTCAGGGACGGCAACTTCGAACTCATAAATCCCTCCATGAAGCAATATCAATGACATAAGCCCTCCATGAGGCAATATCAACTCTCACTCAATGACTGACCTCAACAGTCGACTCATAGTCGTAAGACCTCAGGGATGACAACTTCAAACTCGTAAGCCCTCCATGAGGTAACATCAAAACTATAAGACCTCAAGCAAACCATGTACAAATTTATAAGACCTTAAGAAGGCATAATCCCTATATCAAAGTCAAGGCTATATATCGAACTTGTAAGACCCCTAAAAGGCATACCCTCGATATAGACGTCGTGGCTATCTCACTCGGGGACTAAAAGGCTACGACCAATTACAATGAACACCGTCATAAGGCTCCGGCCAAACTAACGCGACTCGGAGACGTCCGACTATTTCCATAAAATCACAGGCCTCCAGTTACTTCAAAAAACCTTGAAAAGAACCGGTTAAAGGTCGTACCGACCTAATGGGTAAGAGCCCAAGTCGCCAGCTACATCAAAGGTCGTACTGACCTAATGCGTAAGAGCCCAAGGCGGCAGCTAGTCGTACCGATGTAACGCATAAGATCCCAAGTCACCGGCTACAGGTCGTACTAACCCAAAGCGCCTCAGGGCTGATTTGAAAACCTAAGGGCTGTTGAGCTAGAGTCGAAACCCGACTCGAAAACTAAGCCGTAAATAGTTAACTAAAGCGCCTCAGGGCAAAATGCGTAAGAGCCTAAGTCGCCAGCTATACCAAAGGTCGTACCGACCTAACGCGTAAGAGCCCAAGTCGCCAGCTTAAAAAGCCTCAGGGACAATTTATAACCCCAAGGGTTTCATCTCAAAGTCCAATTCATCGGGCTAACTATCGACAAGAAAATCAAAGAAACCAAAGAATTTTTCGTATATATACATATATATATATATATGTGTGTGTGTGTGTGTGTGTGTGTTTGTTTGTGTGTATTACAAATACATATGTAAAATGCTCCCATAGGAGTCTTATGCAAAAAACAAAGAAGAAAATCTCGTCCACTCTCGGACCAGCTCCCACGACGGTTATCGAATATCACCATCAGCTCAAGAGGAAAGGAAAAATTTGGCGTCCATCTTATCCGCCTCGGCCTGTTTTATCTCTTTCGAGAGGTCAAAAACCCTAGCATGTATCTCTTAGAGGGTCTCCCTCTGAGACCTGCATCGGGCATACTCATTGCCCCTCCTCTCTCTGTCAAAAGCTCCTCTCTGTTCAGCCCGAGCATCGGCAACATCTTTCAAATAAACGGCCACTTGCTTATCGGCCTTCGCTCAAAGTTCTTCAGCTTCAGCCCGGGCGTTCATGACCTCGGCCTTCATATTCAAGAGATCGGTCTGGAGCTTGGCAATCTTGCTCGTCTGAATCGATCTACTTTCTCGAGCATTGCAAAGTCACACATCGAGGGAAGAAGCCTTGGCCAAGGCGTTCCTTTGGGCCGCAACATGAATGCCTATTTGCGCCTTCAATGCGTGGCATTCGGAATTCACTTTCCCGACCTCACCCCAGAGGCGTTCCAGCGTTTTCATTTTTCTATGCAACTGAAGCACCAAAATATTAGTTTCCAAAAGCGGGAAAGGAGCATGCACTCTTTCAGGATAAGGGTTACCTAACCCTCGAGATGGTCTTCGTAATTTCGACTCTGATGCATCTCCGTCCGAAGATGTATCAACTATTTCGCCTTCTTATTGCAAAGAAGCTTAAGTGATTTTTCCTTGCCCAAAGCTCCTCACAACCTGGTCTCACAACGAAGCAACTCGAACTTGAGCTTGTCAAAAACCTACGAAAAGAAAAGCCTCAGTTCAAAGAACAAAAATTCATAAAATCCAACAAGGCCGAACAAAACTCACCTCGGAAAAAAGCCACTTAGCCTCCTCAAACGTCGAGCGTGCATCTACTGGCCTGGCCCCATCAGCCCCGGTTGAACCGCTCTCAGTAGGGGCATGACCACTCGAGACCCCACTTGGTTCGGGCGGCCCCTGGCCCCGAGCGTCCCTCGAAGTACCTTCAAGGGCAGAAGCAGAAGCAGATGATGGTAGAGGAATCTTGCTCCTTCCCTCTCAAGGAACCTCTCCCTTGAAACTAGAGGTCTCTGGCCTAACAAAATTGGCAACCTCAGGAGTCCCCCTGGCTCGAGCTGTAGACGAAGAAACATCCCCCCGAGGAGGGCAGACATCCTCGCAATAACCAATGTATATGAAACTCTCTTCAAAGTCGGCATCCATGTGTCTGTAGGCAGGCCCCGCCTTAGTGGGATTGTCCTCATCCACCGAGGACTGTTTCCGTTTATTATCCTCCCTCGGTCCCGAAGCCGAAGGCCTTTCCCTCTCCTTGAAGGGGCATGGTCTCACCTCTGAGAATCCACCAGCATCTGTGGTAGCAAATTTAGTACACACAAAAGGGAACATTCTCAAAAAGGCAATCACACAACTCATACCGTGGTGCTTTTCTTCCCATCTGCCCTTTGACAGATCTCGCCACTTGAGTTCATCATAGGTCGACGAAGCTGCCAGCTTCCGAGTCCAGTTTGCAAGATCGGGGATCTCTTCTGGCATCCAAGAACCGCTGAGAAAAAGAAAGAAACATTCTTATAGGTCAACAAAAGCAAAGGGAACTAAGGTACGACGTAGCTTATGTTTGAAGTTCCACTTCTCGATAAACGGCAGGAACTCTACAGGAATAATATCGGTGGTCCTCACTCGGACAAACCGACTCATCCATCCTTGATTCCGGTCCTTATCTTCACTGATAATAAAGGGTCTCATGGATCAGTGTCATAATGCAATCAGGCCCCGACAATGCTGAGGTCGATACCGTCTAATGAGGTGGCTAAGGGTAACCCCGAGCTCAGCCTTTTCGGTGAAATACCTCCTCATCAACACTATCCGCCAAAAGGAGGGATGAATCTGATCCAGTGTGACTCGGTACCTCTAGCAGAATTTGAGCACAAGGCGGTCGAGGGAGCCCAATGTGAACAGGAACGTATACACAATCAAGAACCCCTCCACATAGGTCATAATGTTCTCTTCTCAAGAAGGTATCTGCAGCATCACATTTTCTCCCTAGCTGCAGTCTCTCCTTACGGCCTCGAGGCGGTTTTCTTCTCTCGGATGAACCTCGACGCATGCTCTCGATGGCCCGGGGCATCGAAGGGTTTCTTTAATGCAAAATCTTTATTCAAAGCAAAGCATCTTGAGGTCAACTCACCATATGCCGGTGGTGTACCACCGGCCGGGCAAGATGTATAGGAAAATTTTCCCTCTTCTTGGTGAACGGATTCGGGCACGGCAGCCATAACTACTCAAGCCGAGGTAAAAAGGAAGAAATGAAAACAGTTTCACAAATATGGGAAAGGGAAGAGACTGTTGAAAGGAAAGCTAAGTTTTGCAAAGATGCAAGACTTAGAATGAAGAGGAAGCAAGAATATATATAGAGCAAGTGATGGCTATCCAATTACTTTGAAGGCCATTTAATTCTGACAAAGTTGTCACAACATTTGGGGAAGTGTACTGGTGGGGCCACCTCGGTCACTTCACGGTCATGTCACATAAATGACGCTGTCACACAGCATTCGAGGGATCAAAGCTCCCATGCCGACCTAACCTTGACAAAGTGCTCGATCTCGAGGGGACCTACTATTGCAAGTATGAGTTCCGAAAATCTAAGAATCAAAGCATGAAAGTCAACTTTAGCGTAAGCATTGTAGGACAAAGTTGGGAGATATGTAACAGAAAGATATTTTATTTCAAAAAATGCATTTACAAGGGTGTTTCTACAAAAATTCCCCTTGAGGGTCCCATATACAGAAAAGGAAAAAAGCAAAAAAAGAATGAGAATCTACTCTTCGTCTTCGCTGTTGTCCGAGCCGCTTTCAGATCCCTCATTAGACGTAATCGGCATTGCCGATTCCTCTTCCAAGGCCCTGGCTTCTTCGATCTCTACGGAGATATCGACTGCCTTAGCACTCACTTCCTCGAGGGTTCGCCTCCTGGCTTGTGTGTGGGCATGAGCAACTTCCTGAGCCAGTTTTAGCTCGGCCTTCTCAGATATCTCCCTAGCCCGGTCATTCACAATAGTAGCATCCTCTTGTATGAGGAGACAAACTCTTAGGCCTCGGACATGGCCGCAAATAGTGCATCAGACTCCTCCTGAGCACCTCGAAGAATTTCTTGAATCGATGATAGCTTCCCTCGAAGCACGTACTTCTCCGAAGTAGTGGCATCATTCAACCGAGCCAGCTCTAGGATTTCGGCGTCCCTGGCCGCAACATCCTCTCGGAGCTGCTCCACCAGGGCATCCTTTTGCCTAATCTGAAAAGCACAGAAAATAAGTCGATCAGCGCGAAGTATTGCAATTAAAGATAAAGTTATGAATACTAGAATAAGTGCTCAAGAAATTCATCCCTCTCTCGTAGTTCTTTCTCCGAGCCTTCCCGAAGGTTGATCAATTCCTCCTCTTTTCGGGCACACAGAGCCTCCAGTTCGACAGACTCCGATATGAGTTTCCCTCCACAATGAGTCAACTCATCTGGAATCTTTGAAAAGGCTTGGTCATACAGATTCTTGACTTGTAGCACAAAGGAAGAACATTAGAAAGAAAGAATAGAAAGTTGAAGAATAACATATTATTTCGAGAATATCACATGTTTTTGGAGCCTCTCAGCCTCCTCGAGGGAAACGGGGGCATCAACATCGGTCTCCTCATCTACCCCTTCAAAATAGTCTCTGAACGCATCATCCTCTCCACGAGAGGTCTCCAAACCAAGAACATTCCTGACCAGGGAATCTTGTATCTCTCCTGGAGAAAATGACGGGCTCGAGTGAAGTCCACCAGTAATATCAGCATCCATCGAGGCTTCTTTCCGGCCCCGGAAAGCTCCAATAGCAAGCCTTCCGAGATTATCAAGATGGATTGTGCCATGTCTGACGAGCATCTCGGGGACTGCATCCGACCCCTCCTTGAAGGTCTCCTCAACATGGGGCGGGTCCGCATCGGCAGCCTCTAGCTAAGCAGACGACCGCCCAACAACTTCTGAAGCATCAGTGCTTCACTTTGCCCTTTGTACCAAAGGGCAGGTATAGTCACTCTTCCTCGTCCCGCAAGCTCTCAGCGGCCGTCAAGGATAAGACCGTGGTATCGGTCTTGGGCTTCCGAGTCTTTGCCCTTTTTGATTTCGGAGACTCAGTCGCGGCCTCCTTTTTCCTTTTCCTGTCTTTGGTGGTCTACGGAGCCTCTTCCTCGCCAGGTAGGAGCGGCCTCATCAGCACACCTTCACCAAGGCCTGCACAAGCGTGTTACGTCAAAAAATACCACCGCCGAAGGCACTTACAAAGAATGAAAAAATATTAACAACAAGAGCATACCATGGTTCTTAGCCTTCCACCGAGTTTTAGCCAGCTCATGCCATACACGTTTCTTGTATGGGAAAGTGGAGTCTAAAAGTTTAATCCACCCCGGAAGGTCATGAACCGCGCTGGGAAACCAAACAGTGGCTGCACACTTAGAAGAAAATCATTCGAAAGAAAAAGAGATGGCAAAACATACTAAATTCCGGCGTACTTACGTTTCACTTTCCATTCCTCCGGGAACGACAGTCTATCAGTAGGGATGATGTCCGAAGTTCTGATTCTAACAAATCAGCTCATCCATCCCTGATCTTTATCCTCGTCGATACAGGTGAGGAACGCCTTGGCGGATCGACGATGCAGTTTAATTAGGCCCCCACAAAAGAGTTGAGGGCTGTACAATCTGATCAAATGGTCAAGGGTGAAAGTTATTCCCCCGACCATGTTGGTAATGTGTCGAAACATGTATAAAATCCTCCAAACAGAAGGATAGATCTGATCGAGTGTCACCCGGTATTGCTGGAAAAAATAAAGAATCACCGGGTCAATCGGTGGAGAGGAAGAATCTACGGGGCCTAAGGTAAATGGATATGTAAATACACTGAGAAAGCCAGCCCTATGCGTGACTATGCTTTCATCAGCTGTAGGGATTTCTACTCGGGCCGCCTCCCCCAATGGCAGTCTAACTTTACCCTCTCAGTATCGGTTACTACACTTATATATCGAGACATGGGCTCGCATCAGCCCGGTGTAGAAGGGGGGTTTTCAATTGTGAAATCGGAGATGGTGTCAAAGGGCCATGGATGCATTGCTCGTTGGTAGGAGGAGTTTTTGACTTTCCCTTAGACGGGCGTGATGAAGAAGCAGCTCCATCCTTTTGTGGTACCATTTTGGAAATTTTACCCATGATTATAATTGGAATTTGAAGAAAGAATACAGAGAAGCAAACGCATGTAGAAGATGAGAATGGAAAGCACTTAGTAAAAATTTGAAGGTTTGAAGAAGATGTAACGTTATGAAAAGGCGAGTGATTGAAGTATTTATAGAAGCCCCTTTGGGAATGCATTGAAGCAGAAGGGTCGAACCAATAATGGTTCATGGGCTTCTCAAAAATTGTGTTGACGACGACCTCTGCAGCTTTTTATGTCACATCACTTAATGCTCTGAAGGCACTGACGTCATTATAGGGATTTTGAAGAGACAGGAAGTCAAGACCGTTTCTTATCACTTAATTCTAAGAAACGTGGGGACTATCTGTATACGACTAAAATCGGAGAGCCCAATTTTACGGTCATTACGGCTCTTAGAAAACTCGAAGGCTCGAGTTTTGGCATCGAGGGTTCATATCGAAAGTCCTCGACCTTGGGGTAGTGCAAATCGAATACCAAGGTAGAAAGGTGGGAAAACCCCGAAAGGCACGTGGTTAAAGCTGACAAGGCACGTGGTTAAAGATGACAAAGTTCACAAAATAGTACAAGCCCGTACCGTGACATTAAATGGTTGTACCAGCCATCTCTCTTTGCATTAATTACACATGTACTACGTTGGGATTCCCCCTCATATATAAAGGGGACCCTTGTCACTTTGTAACAGATATGATATTCAATACAAGAATAAGAACATCCTCTGCTCTCTAACTAAAACATTATCTACAATTGTTTTATTGATTTATTGCCTTTCATTTATTGTGTTCATTACTTGTTCTTCATTGATTATTTGTTATTAATCACAAATAGGCCATCTCTTAAGCCTTCGATATTGTTATATCACCCTCGGCAACCCTTTGTCAGGCTCCTAAGATCGACTTTGAGGCCCATCCCGACCGACCTCGAGGCCCATCCCAACCGACCTCGAGACCAGGCTCTCCACTGCTCGGTTTGCATAATCTTGCTACCCTTCACTCTTATTTCATTTTCCCACTACTCGCTTAGCATCTACTACCTAAACAACTGGTATTAAAATAGATCACGTATTTTTGAACCACATAATCAAATATAATTATAATTATCATTTTCACGATAAATAATCTTTTACTTCTTGATATGGTAGATTTTGATGTTATCTTGGGTATGGATTGGATGTTACCTTATCATGCTATATTCGATTATCACACCAAGGTGGTGACCTTAGCCATTCTAGGGTTTCCTCGATTAGACTAGAGAGGGACTCATGGATATTCTACGAGCAGAGTTATTTCTTATATGAAGGCTCGACGTATGGTCGAGAATGGATGTCTAGCATTTTTAGCCTATGTCTGTGATTCTAGTGCGGAGGTTCCTTCCATCGATTCAGTACCAGTTGTGCATGAGTTTCCATAGGTATTTCCTACATATATGTCGTGGATGCCACCGATAGAGATTTCTATTCCACCACACAATATGGCCTCGCCTGAATTAAAGGAGGGGTTGCAAGATTTGACTGATAAGGGATTCATTAGACCTAGTGTCTCGCCCTGGGGTGCGCCCGTGTTATTTGTGAAGATGAAATATGAGTCGATGAGGATGTGCATAGACTATCAATAGTTGAACAAAGTCACTATCAAGAACAAGTATCCGCAATCGAGGGTTGATGACTTATTTGATCAGCTTCAGGGTGCCAAGGTGTTTTCGAAGATTGATTTGAGGTATGGCTACCATCAGTTGAAGATTAGGGCATCCGATGTCCGTAATACGACATTTCGAACTCGGTATAGGCATTATGAGTTCCTAGTGTTGTCATTTAGATTGAAAAATATCCCAGCAACATTTATGGATTTGATGAACCAGGTGTTCAAGCCCTATTTCGATTCTTTTGTGATTGTATTCATTGATGATATCTTGATCTACTCCCATAGTCGAGAGGAGCATAGGCAGCATCTTCGGATTTTACTTCAAACTCTAAGAGATAGCCAGTTATATGCCAATGTTTCAAAGTTTGAGTTTTGGTTAGACTCAGTCGTCTTTTGGGGGCATGTTGTATTGGCAGAGGGCATAAAGGTGGATCCTAAGAAGATTGAGGCAGTTCAAAACTGGCCTAGACCTACTTCAGCTATAGAGATTCGGAGTTTCCTAGGTTTGGCGGGTTATTCAAGTCGGTTCATGGAGGGGTTTACATCCATAGCAGCCTCATTGACTATATTGACCCATTAGGGTGCTCCTTTTAGATGTTCGGATGAGTATGAGTTGAGCTTTAAGAAGCTCAAGATTGTTTTGACTACGGTGCCGGTGTTGGTGTTACCCACAGGTTCAGGATCCTACATGGTGTATTGTGATGCATCACATATTGGGCTCGGTGCTCTATTGATGCAGGATGGCAGGGTGATTGCATAGGTGTCGTGGTAGTTGAAGGTTCATGAGAAGAATTACCTTGTTCATGACTTAGAATTGGCAACCATTGTTCATCCGCTGAAGATTTGGAGGCACTATCTTTACAGCGTGTCATATGAGGTATTCATGGATCATCAGAGTCTACAGTTTTTGTTCTAGTAGAAGGACCTTAACTTGAGGTATAGGAGGTGGTTGGAGCTGTTGAAAGACTATGCTATCAACATTCTATATCATCCCGGGAAGGCCAATGTGGTGGTCGATGCCTTGAGTAGAAAGGCAATGAGTATGGGTAGCCTTGCGTATATTCCAGTTGGTGAAAGGCCACTTGCTGTAGATGTTCATGATTTGACCAATCAGTTCGTGATGTTAGATGTTTCAGAGCCTAGTCGTGTTTTCACTTGCATAGTCACTCAAACTTCCTCATATGAGCACATCAGAGAGTGTCAGTATGATGATCTTCATTTGCATGTACTTAAGGAAACGTTACGGCATGGTGTTTCCAAGCAGGTTATTGTTGGAGATGATGGGGTTTTGCGGATGCAGGGTCGTATTTGTGTGCCCAATGTGGAAGGGCTTCGTGAGTTGATTCTTGAGGAGGATTATAGTTCCCGATATTCTATTCTTTTGGGTGACGCCAAGATGTATTAGGACTTGCGGAAGCATTATTGGTGGAGAAGGATGAAGAAGGATATAGCTGCATATGTAGCTCGGTATCTAAATTATCAACAAGTACGAGCATCAGAGGCCTAGTGGTTTAGTTCAGAGGTTAGAGATTCCTGAATGGAAGTGGGAGTGTATCAATATGGATTTTGTTGTTAGACTCCAGCAGACTCATAAGAAGTTCGACGTGGTATGGATCATTGTGCATAGGTTGACCAAGTTGGCACATTTGTGGTAGTTACATATTCTTCGTAGCAGTTAGCTCAGATCTACATCCACGAGATTGTCCGTCTTCACGGTGTGCCCGTGTCTATCATTTTTTATCAAGGTTTGCAGTTCACCTTGCACATCTGGACGGTCGTACAACATGAGTTGGGCACGAGGGTTAGGTTGAGCACAACATTTCAACCCTAGACAGACGGACAATCCAAGCGATTATTCAGATATTGGAGTATATGCATCGTGCTTGTTTTATGGACTTCAAGGGTTCTTGGGATCAGTTCTTACCGCTTGCGGTGTTCTCCTACAACAACAGATACCATTCGAATATTCAGATGGCTCCCTATGGGGCATTATACGTGAGGCGGTGTGTCGTTCGTCAGTCGGATGGTTTGAGCCAGGAGAGGCTCGGTTGTTGGGTACCAATTTGGTAAAGGATGCTTGGATAAGGTCAAGATTATTCAGGATCGACATCGTAATGCGGAGTCTAGGCTGACCGTAGAGTTCGTGATGTTGCATTCATGGTTGATGAGACGGTGTTGCTCCGGGTTTAACCCATGAACGGTGTGATGAGGTTCGGAAACAAGGGCAAGTTGAGCCCTAGGTATATCGAACCCTTTGAGATTCTTGAGAGAGTGGGTGAGACGGCCTATAAACTATCATTGCCACCTAGTTTATCAGCAGTCCATCTGGTGTTTCATGTGTCCATGCTCTGAAAGTATTACAGTGATCCGACCCATGTGTTTGATTTTAGCACAGTCCGATTGGACAAGGATTTGACTTATGAGGAGAATCCAGTGGCTATTCTAGACAGGCAAGTCCATCAGTTGAGGTCCAAGATTTATCCTTCAGTTCGAGGGTAGTGAAGAGGCCAGTCAATTGAGGCAGCCATGTGGGAGTCGGAGTCGGACATGCAGATCAGATATCCACACCTTTTCACCAGTCCAGGTAATTTTCTTTGTCCTTTCGAGGATGAAAGTTTGTTCTAGAGGTGGAGAATATTAAACCCGATAGGTCATTTATAGTTTTATCCTTCATGTCTGTGTTCCGAGAACTCGAATAGCTCTATTTATCCTTCCTTAATTTGCGTGCTAAGTCGGTGTCCTTTTTCCGAAAATTTTGTATGAGAAAATTGATGAAAATGTGAAATTTAGCCTTAAAACCCATTTTAACTAACTACGGTCAACGTTTTGTTTAAGAGGACCCGGATCAAAGCTTTGACGGTCTCGATGGGTCCGAATCGTGATCTGGGACATGGGCGTATGGCCAGAATTGAATTCGGAAATCCCTAGATTGATCTAACCTAACTTGTTGAAAACTAGAAAGTTAAAGGCTTAAAGAATTCCTAAGTTTGACCGTAAGTTGACTTTGTTGCTCCCGGGTTCGGATTCTGCTTTCAGAACTTGGTATAGATTCATTTATGTATTTGTGACTTGTCTGCAAATTTTGTTGCAAAACAAAGTTGATTTGACTTGATTCCGACGTCCGATTCCAAATTTGTATGTTCTTATCACATTTTCCAATATCCAAAGTTTGCAATTGCGATGAAAGCAGAGATGGGAGTGTCTTCCCATTTGAAATTGATTTCTCGCATGTCACGACCCAAACCTATGGGCTGCAACGGGCACTCGGTACCTTACTCAACCGAGTACAACATAACGTATCTTTTCATGTCATATTTATCATAGAAAACTGAGTCGGAAGGTTGCCGTGGGATAAGTGGAATAAAACATGTGATACTAATGTATACCCAAGACATACGAGCCTATAAGATCAAAATAACCACTTGTACACTGAACATAGGTCGGCAAGGCCATACAATCTTTTACGTACATGACATCTCTCTACAAGCCTCTAAGAATACATAATTTTCATAAAGGTCGGGACAGAGTCCCTCCATACCAAACAATACACGTCTAAATCATACTAACCAAACAAGAAACTCTGAAGCAAATGGAGGGCACCAACATCTTCCGCTAAGAAGATAGCCTACTTTGAGGGCTCTCGACCTGTCTATCAGGACCTGCGAGCATTAAAAGCAGCGTCCCCGGGCAAAAGGGATGTCAGTACGAAATAATGTACCGAGTATGTAAGACAATATGCTGAAAGCTAAAACTGAACTGATAATATAATAACTGCAAGTAGCTGGAAGTCAATGATAATCTGAAGATATGCTTACCTGCTGATACTGACTCAACTCTCTCAATATAGTAAGTAAAATAGATGTCCGGCCCTATATGGCTCTATATATATATATATATATATATATATATATATATATATATATATAAGTGCTCTGTCGTAGTAGGCTCGCTCATAGGCGCTCGGCCATACTAGGCTCTATATCTCGACCAACTGGGCTCTCTCATAGGCGCTCGGCCACAGTAGATCTGTGAGTGTCGAGCCTAAGCTCGACTAAGTAGTGATAAGGCTAAGGCGGTTCACTTACAATAATCTGTATGCAGTATAATAATAATAATAATAATAATAATAATAATAATAATAATAATAATAATAATAATAATAATAATAGGAAAGGAACACAGTAAAGTAAGATAGTTAACTTATGAAAATTAACTCAGTCCTCGAAATCGGTAAAACCAGAAACAATACTCAGAATATCGTATGAAAGCACCGAAAACTAACACAATAGTACAACGAATACAAAACACAAAATCCATTGCGACACGCAACCCGATCCTACCGTATAAACACAATCCTCCCTTATTTCAACATATCAATATCAAGAATAACATATAAAAAATCCTTTGTGGCGCGCAACCCGATCTTACCATATAATCAGAATCAATATCATAATCCTCCCTTATTTCACCATATCCAAATCTCATATAAAATCCATTACGGCATGCAACCCAATCCCACCATATCAATATCAATCCTCCCTTATTTCACTTATTGCGGCGTGCAACCTGATCCATAAATGCGACCAGAGTCAAATGCACAGATGTGGAAAATGCAATTGGGGTCAAATTCGATGTTATGCCCTACAATATTACGTCGATAATATGTCCTGCAGTATTATATTACGATGATGCTACGTCTCGTAGTATTAAATTACGATGATGTTGCACCCTGTAATATTGTACGTTGAATTTTTTGTAAGGTAATTGACATTAGTCCAAGAAAAGAGATTATATGGATTATGCTATTTTAAACAAATAAATTTTTCGTCCAAGTTTGGCATATTGAGATAAATACGGGTCGAGTGTTAATACTCGATATTTATGGACTAGTGCCATATAAGGTAATACATGACCATGCTAGTAAGGTGTACAAGGCATGTTAAAAGAGAATAGTATTTTAAGTAAGTTGAGATAATTCTTAATTATGCGGATAATTGGTTAATTACCAGGTAACGAGATATTACATAATTAATTTGGAATATATTGGATATGTATCAAATGACAAACAATTCCAACATCAGTAATATGAATTCAATGATCAAATGACAAACAATTCCAACTCAGTATTCATTTCATTAAAGATGTCATACGGATCAGTTATAGAAACGTAAATAGCTTCGACAAAATTCATGCGAAATGTCTTGATACTATAGCAACGTGGGAGTTACGGTTCTAAGGGAGTACGGTGCAACCTTTTCCGAGAACATCATGCGGATTCTTTCCCACTCCAGGTATGTTAAGGCTAAGCTCTTCCCTCATTTTGCATGATCTCGTAATTACACAAGTTTGATAACGAGGCATAAAGAAAAATTCATATCCCGAAATTTACGTATATTTTGCTAGTCTTGCAAGTTACATATATTTTCCTAGTTTTGTAAGTTACAATATTCTCCTTATTAGGACTTCATATTAAATTGAGTATTTCCTTCTTCCAGTCAAGAGAGCAGAGAGTTTATATATACAGTATTACATTATTTTCATTACCATCGTGCAATAATCGATAGGCAGGCCCCTATTGGGAAACCATTGATCAGATGGTAAGTTATATACCGATCCTACTGTGGGTTTTCTATGCTTGCAGATGCTTTCATAAAATCCCATGCCGGGGCCATCAAAGTCGAGACCAAAAAGTCAGACCTTTTCAAGGTCAAACAGAAGGACAACGAGATGCTCAGGGAGTTCGTGTCAAGGTTCCATATGGAACAGATGGACCTACTTCCGGTTGCAGATGATTGGGCCGTTCAGGCATTCACTTAGGGGCTAACCCCCAAAGTCCTTTGGCCTCTCAACAGCTAAAACAAAATTTGGTGGAGTACCCAGCGGTAACCTGGGCCGACGTCAATAATAGGTACAAGTCAAAGATCAGGGTCAAGGACGATCAACTCAGGGCCCCTTCTGGATGTGTTTACCCCATCAGGGCGGGCGATAGATCTAAGAGGGCCATTGATCAAGAGCCAAGGCCGGTCCAAGATTGGTATCAACCATACAGTGTAGACCGAAGAGGAAATGGATCTGGGCGTCATCTCGTAAGGAACGAGAAGAGAAGCGATCGAGGGCCTGGTGGCCGAGGCCTGATGAGCAAAAATGGGTTCGATAGGCTTCTCGGGTGTAGGGAAGCACCGAGATTTTCAGAATACAACTTCAACGTGGACGCCGCCAGCATCGTATGGGGTCGATTGTACTCATACTACACTCTGCACTTCTTGTACAAAATTTGGAATCGGTCCTATCGGCGGTCAGTAGATTGCTCAGATTGATTGTCGGTTCGGAGACTTGAGGTACAGTTGCACGGTGTTCGCTGCCCCTAAGTCCCCTTCTACTTTATTCTAGATGTTTATTTCATTTCTGACAAATGTACTTTCATTCAAACCATTATTTGTATAACTCTAGTCGCTCGTGCACTTGTGACACCAGTTCTGGGATTGTATTTAGATATCGTGGTTGTTTGATTTTCTCACTCTACTTCAGTTTATTTAGTTCTTGATTATTATGTAATTTTCATTGTTAAAAAAGGGCTAGAAATTGTTCTAACATTGCCTATCCTAGCAAGTGAAATGTTAGGCTCCATCACGGTCCCGAGGGTGGAAATTCCGGGTTGTGACAATTATAGTAATATGAATATATTCAATCTTCCGTTCATTTATGGTATCAATAATCCAGTCATTTTGAGTTATATATTTGAAACTCAAAAGTTTCTTTTGAGATTTACTACAATATCAATGTCATGAACAATTTTACCCATCCGGGTCGTAACAAATTAGCTCTTTCTAAGCTCTTAATTTGTTTTGTACTACAAGATCTTTTGTCACACCATCTATATGGTGAATATCTCCTTCACGGAGAAAATCATATAATAATAACTGTCACAGTCAAAATCATCATAAGCAAAAGTATTTCGTGCTTTCATTTTGCCTTTAATAACTTTTTATAAGGCATGACAAAATATTTTTGGCTAAGGGGGAATTCTTCTATTTAGAATCTTTCTGCGGTGTGCTCCGTTTAATATTCTTTCATACTTTCTTCTTTTTACCACGTGATAGGTCAGCGAATCCTGAGCGGGTGCGGAGAAGGAAAGGCCAAACACTTCGGCCTAACGGGAATGAGCAACGACGAAATGAGAAGATGAGGTGCCTCGGGCACCCCCATTTAGAAAGAAGGGTCGAAGGTTTTGGGCCTGTAGCTTTCCCCGTCCCCCCTTCGTAAGGCAGTGCTTGTGTGGAGGGTGCGCCACCTGAAATCGGGCTTGAAGCTCTCACCTTACCAACAAGCCGAAAGCTGATGGTTGTTGGTCACGACTACTATCAAAAAGCTCCTAGGAAGATGAATATTTCACATGGAGGAGTGTGCATCTTTATGTTAGGTGTTCTTCTGTCGTGCGGCCCGGCGGCTTATGTGCGACCTATGGCCCACGCCTCCTATTTGTTCAGGGCAGGCAGCGTGAACTCTGATTCGATCCGGTTATTCAATCCCGCCGCTGAGATGCTCAGTTGACTCCTTAACCTTGATAGGAAGATGTCTTATTCAATAATTCGTGCATAAGGGTAAGGAAATTTGGATGAACTAATGCGAATGGGTGTAAGCCTCGCTGCTTGGAAACACCCAGTGCTGACCATACTGAGAGACATGAAAGTGCAGGTAACGCCAGTTGGTGAAGTGGCGTTAAGCATCCCTAGTGGTACGAAAAGAACATGTATGCAATCAATGACATATTATGTAATCACACAATAATGTTCATTATCTTTCTTTCTCTCAAACATCCCGTAGAGATCATGTCACGACCCAAAATCCATTAAAGGTTGTCACAAGTGCATGAGCGTTAACTAGGAATATAAAATAAAATGCAGCAGATGTCCGGAAGACAAATTGGATAGGAAAAATGTAAAATAAAATGCAGCAACTGTCTGAAAAAGACTCTGTTGGCTGCGGGTCGACAAATGGAATGCAGCTCACCTAGGTCCCCGCATGTATAGACGCCTCTGCTCTTATAAGGCCTCTAGACATATATGTACCTGCACAAAAATATGCAGCAAGTGTAGTATGAGTACGTAAGAAACGTGTACCCAGTAAGTATCTAGCCTAACGCCAGAGGAGTAGTGACGAGGGGTCAACACCGACACTCACTAGTGGCCCAATAGCATCAGATACAATAAATAAGTAAGTGTGGGTAAAGAAAATAAATGAAATAAACAACTATAAATCACGTGGTACAAATTTCCTCTCTTCACAAGGAACTCAAGCTCTCTATTAGAAATTCCCTCCTTAACCGGAGCATATATATAGACATAGTGAATCTCATCAAGTAGCTTACCAAAATTCAATACGGGAAACTTACGGATTCACTGGCTTCTTGCCATGTTTTATGCACCATTTCGTGAGGATATGATATAGGAAATGTCAGGACGTACGGCCCGATCCAACATAATAATTAGACTGTGCACTGCCAAGGGTCGAACGGCATGAACCATAGATACATCTGATAAACGGTCAAGGCAAACGGCCCCGTTCCTATGAGAGAGTGGTACAAAAATCCTGCCGAGGCGAACGGCCCGATCCTATAAGAGTGGAAATACATAATCCTGCCGAGGCGAATGGCCCAATCCCATTAGAATAAGAATCTTAGAAGGGTCTTTGACCCCACTCAAGAATAAACGTGTGAGTTGTAACTTCTTTAATAAAACCTTTCAATGAAGTATATATATACATATCACATAAACATAGCGTAAGAGGAGTAAAGTTATTCGGCGACTAATTATGAACTCGTGAAGTCTCTACAATACCAAGTCTAGTCTCAAGAAAAAATGTAAAACAGAGGAATTCATTAGGCGAGGGACTACTCAAATAGTACAGCTATAGCATGATGTGAACCTAAGTCTACCCGGAAAATAACATGATTACAAGATCTCATCACCTCGCATGTACGTAGCCCCCACAACAAGTAGCATACATCAATATACAACACCTAGGGGTTATTTCCCCCTAACAGAGTTAGACAGGAGACTTACCTCGTCTCAAAGCTCACTTTCTGGTCCAAATGTTCTTTGAATCCTCAACTCGGTACCAAACGACCCGAAGTTAGTCAAATGATATATAAAATAGTCAATACATGCTCAAGAGTGTACATCCTAACCCTTAAGGTGATTTTCCAAACCAATTTGAAGAATTCATAAAATTTACCCCTAGGTCCACATGCCCGAATTTCGGAAATGTTCGAAGATAAACACTACCCATAACATCATGAACTCAAATATATGATTTGTTCTCAATTCCATGCCCAAATCCGTGGTCAAAATCCAAAAATATCATTTCTAGGTTTTCTACCAAAACCTCACAATTTCTACTATTTTCCATGTTTAAATCCTTATACAAACCATGTATTTAACTTGAAATAGGTGGGAACCACTTACCTTGTGTTGCTTGATGAAAATCCCTCCTCTAAGCTCTCCAAAATTGTCTCAACCAATTGAAAAATGAGAGAATAAAAGCCAAATCCCGCTCTTAAATCAATTATGCCCAGCGACATTTTTCCACCTGTAGGATAGTAGTCGCACATGCGGCGTCACTTTTGTGACCATGCAACTACTTCTGCGAAAATCACGCAAACACGATGCTTCGCACCTGCAGAAACATTTCCCGCTTCTGCGACATTGCATGTGCGAACTCGCTTTCGCTCCTGCCCCTTCTTCCGCTTCTACGCCTAACTCTTTGCTTCTGCGCTTGCGAGAACTCCGCACATGCGGTCCTTTCCCTGGTTAGCCTGCTCCACTCTGCGACCCCTGGGTCAC
The DNA here is from genome assembly GCA_005239505.1 of Nicotiana paniculata. Classification (NCBI taxonomy): domain Eukaryota; kingdom Viridiplantae; phylum Streptophyta; class Magnoliopsida; order Solanales; family Solanaceae; genus Nicotiana; species Nicotiana paniculata. The sequence continues at coordinate 18,464 of ML348186.1, read as the reverse complement.
TTTTGCGTTTCCGCACCTAAGGCCAAAACCTCGCAGGTGTGGTTACACTAGGTGGCAGCAGCTTCAGCATCTTCATAAAGCAAAATTCGGTCTATTAATCATCCGGAATCTACCCGAGTCCCTCGGGACCTCAACCAATTACACCAACACGTACTAAAACACCATACCGACTTAGTCGAGGCTTCAAATCACATCAAACAATGTCGAAATCATGAATCGCACCCCAATTCAAGCTTAATGAACTTCAAACTTCTTCATTCGACGTCGGAACCTACCAAATCGCGTTCGACATTACAGACCTACTCAAACTCCCGGAAATTGGAATCGGACCCCGATATCAAAAAGTCCACTCCTGATCAAACTTCTCAAACACTCTTCAAATTTCTAACTTCCGCCAAATGACCCCGAAATGACCTACGGACCTCCAAATCCGCTTCCGGGTGCGCTCCCAATACCAAAATCACCGTACGGGGATATTCCCAGAATCGAAATCCCAAACAGAAATCGATAACATTGAAATATACCTCAACCCATATTTATGGAATTCTTCCAAAATGCCAACTTCCACAATAGGCACTGACACACTCCCGGGACATCCAAAGCCCAATCCGCACATATGCCCAAGTCCAAAATCATCATACAAACCTGTTGGAACTTTCAACTCCAGATTCCTACGTCGTTTACTCAAAATCAACCCTTAGTCGGATTCATCCAACTTAACGCTTCCGAAATGAGAATTAATCTTTCCAAATTCACTCTGAACTTCCCAAATCTCAATTTTGACCACGCGCACAAGCCATAATACCTTAACTGAAGTTGCTCATGGCCTCAAACTGCCAAACGATGCGTTAGAGTTCAAAACAACCGGTCAGGTCATTACTTTCTCTCTCACTTAAACATTCGTTCGTCCTCGAATGTGCTAAGAACTGCTCTGGAGTTGTCAGAAATCACTGTTTAAAACCTCGTGCATCTACCCGTGACTCCACGACGCCAATGAGCTCTTCCGCTCGATAAAACCTAAAAACCTTGTCTTTTATCTAGTCAAATAAGCCTTAGAGACAAATTCCAACATCTGAAATTCTTTACCAGGTCTGTTTCTAACATACGAACATTGTATCCATCACTACCCAATGTACCCATACATGATTGTATACGATTACCAAATTCACACCATGCACCGCATTATTAACATGTCCATAATGACATACCCTGACAACAATAGCAAAAATACCACGAATCTGATGTCTGGAACACAGCTCATGAAGCATATAAGTCCCATCCCAACTCTCGCAACACTGCCACGACAGAAAAGATGTGTAGAAACTCATAACTACCTGTCGAAACACAACTCATGTAGTCTCTCCTTCAGACAAGAACCCTTACCTCATTCTGGACTGAATATCGATATTTACTCTTTAATGTGCCTCATATAAACCTGATTGCACTGGTCCCAGGTCCAATACTCTCGTTTCACCCAGTACAAGCTACTCAGGCAATAAGCCACCTCAGACACTGCCAAAAGTCTCATATGATGCCACAATGTGCCAACAAACTACAAACTCGAATGTGATACATAAGGAAACGAACTCTGGAAAGAATTTCTCAACTCATGTAGCTAATTTAAACAACCGAAAAAAATTTATGGACCTTCATCATAAAATGAGAAGCAAAACAGACAATAGAAGATATGGGATTCTGTACTCAACATCACACTATTGCGGCGTTCAACCCGATCCAACCATGATACCATTGCAGCGTGCAACCCGATCCAACTATGATAATCATGGTGTCATGTTCCACCCCATGTTTTCGTACGTGAAAGTACTCCATAAGTGAGTTGATGAAAGGTTGGAAATGAGATGTTACATCCCGCATTTTCGTACATTAACGTTTCGTCGTAAGATTAATCGACGTAAGCTCGGGAATGAGATTATTTTGAGATTACAATTATTACGCCATTTCAAACAAGTGATAAGTAAATTCTTAAAGGTGAGAGGGTAAGCGAATCAAATAAAGTGAATTTCGTCGAAGTTTGACATTTTGAGATAATATACGGTCCAAGCTACAATACCCCTACCACATGAACATGACATTTAAGTGTACAAGGTGTGCTAAAAGTGAGTAGCATTTTTATGTAATTTGATATAATTCTTAATTATGTGGATAATTGGGTAGTTATCGGTCAGTGGGAGATTAGCAAGATAATCAAAAAGATTAGTGGATAATAAATGAATTATTTGGATAAGATTAAGGCTCCCAACGGGGAAACCCATAAGGTTGGATAAGAAAATCAAGTAATGACTCTTGGTACAGGAAGATAGGTGGCATTTTAAGAGATTTTTGGGTGGCCAAGTCTTACTAAGTGCGGCCTACACCACCAAGAATTAAAAGTCTCTCTAATTCACAAAATTGGATGCTTACAACTACTATGTAATGTGTAAGGTTTCAACAAAAATAGGAATTTGCAGTAGCAATGTGAGTGGCTTCAATCATCCATACAAAGACTACTTAATACTATAGCAACGTGGGATTTGCAATTCTAAGGGAGTACGGTGAAATCTTTCTCAAGAATATCATACAGATATTTACTTACTTCGATCAGCCGTTTCATGTTGTCGCAATTGACATGTGTTAGAGGGATTGTCAAGAGAATAGGCTCAGGTATATTAAGGCTATCCCTTCTTTCTTTTGGCATGATCCATACGACACGAACGAAACGAGCAAATACACAATTTCCATAAATGACTCTATTCATAGAAGTATTAGAGGTTCTTATGTTCTTGAATTCTCATGTGTCTTATTATTACATCATTTGTTCATTGGTCTCAGAAAAATACCTAAGTTGAAAAAAGTTTACTTCAAGATATTACTCAAAGTCATAATGGTCTTATGACATTTAAAGACATTTTATTGACGTATTTCTCGTGCATTGCATTCATGTACATTGACGCAAGACCAGATGGCGTTATTTACAGATATATATATATATGTGTATATATATATATATATATATATATATATATATATATATATATATATATATATATATATATATATATATGTATATGGGATATGGGAATAGGTTACGGCGTTATATACGCACCACCACCTTATCAGCTGGTATACATTGATGATTTGCCCATAGTGGCCGAGATGATATGATGGGATGCCCTCAGAGGCTTGATGATGTTATGAACACATGTACCTATGCACGACATGACATTCATATGCATATGAATGACACTATGAGTATTTCGTGATTTATAGAGTTATTCAGACTTACATGTCGAGTCTTTTACTCCATGTTTCTCTCATGTCTATTATTTACTGATTTTCATTCCTTACATACTCGGTTAATTTTTTGTAATGACGTCCCTTTTGCCTGGGGACGCTGTGTTTCACGCCTACAGGTCCCGATAGACAGGTCGAGAGTCCTTCAAGTAGGCTATCAGCTCAGCGAAAGATGTTGGTGTTCCATTTGCTCCGGAGTCGCATATTTGGTCAATACGCTTTGATCATGTAGTGATTGGTATGGCGGGACTCTATCCCGACCTTTGTGGTATTTATTTACTCTTAGAGGCTGTAGACATATGTCAGGTATGTAACATATTTTATGGCCTTGTCGGCCGATGTTTAGTATACGAGTGATCATTTTGGTCTTATAGGCCATATGTGTTATGTATAAGTTGGTATTACATGTTTTATTCTAGTAATCCTACGGCAACCTTTCTGTCTCATTTACCTATATAGAATGATACAAAAATATACGTTATGTTGGTACTTGGTTGAGTAAGGTACCGGGTGCCCGTCACAGCCCATCAGTTTGGGTCGTGACAAAAGTGGGATCAGAGCAGTTCTGTCCTAGGGAGACAAGTCGTGTCTCGTAGAGTCTTGTTGATGGGTGTGTCGTGCACCACACTTATAAGCAAGAGGCTACAGGGCATTTAGGACTGTCACTCTTTCTTCATACTCTAGATCATGTGGTAGAGCTCCATCGTAAGAACTCAATTTCCTAAACCCTATCTCATTCATAATACGACGATGCCTACATCTAGAAAGACTATTGATAAGAGATTGCATGTAGTTGTGGAAGAGTTGAGTCAGAGGAAATCGATTTTTACATCATGCTTATCATTGATAAATATGAGGTATTCAGTAGATCATGTGTATATAAGATGTGTAACCTTCTTGGTAAGGATCCCTAAGGCAAGAATGCCAATCTGCTCTTATGGTAAAAAGCAATGAAAGAGTCAGAAGGTACAAGTTTCAACAAGTAAAAGAAGCAAGGTGAAGAGGGGTACGAGGTACCTAGTTAGTCGAGATGAACATTATCTACAATTCAAGCAGAGAAATATAAGCATTTTGAGTTACCTTCAATGGTAACAAAGGTATGTACAATTGGCCACACCCATATCATTTATGCCCTATGGAAGCTAACAGAAGTAGTATAAGATAAGAATGGATATCAGGAACCGGCAGGGGTTAGAGTGACTTAGTTGACATTTCCGAATGTTATTACAAAGGTGCTAATAGACCTCCTTGTGAGACACTCAGATGTTGTACTCTAGAATATTACAATTAGATGTGAATACTAGCATTATCAAAAAAATTCAGAATATAGGCACTGAAAGCTTGGAAGGTATAAATATTACCTTAGTGTGGCTCCCGTCCCTAGTAGAGCGAGAACGTTGAGCAAACCGAAGAGCCAATGAATTGAGCAAGGGGAGCTAAAAGAAAAAGAATGTCTTGTAGAAGTTTTCAAAAGAAAGGGATGGGCAGAAATATTAGCAGGGAAATAAGAAGAGAGATAAGGAAGCATTATGAATATGATGTGATACATGGATGACAAAAGGTAGATCAAAAGATGACAGTATTACAGAATCTATAGTCAAGTGAAGGAAGAAACGATAGGTGAGAGGCCATGAGACAACAAACAAATATAGCCCATAAATTCATATCCTCATTTCGAGAAATAATCTCGCAACTCTAACGCGATTACCAAAAGAAAAATTTAGACCCCAAAGTAATAGAAACCAGTATGGACTGGTGAACAAGATAAGCTAAAAATGAATTAGGGACTGAGTGATTTGATAATAGTCGTCATCATGAGAATTTCATATTTCGTTCCAGCGATAATAAAATGGGCAACGGAACAAGATTCAAGAGAAATTCAGGGAATGGTGATTCAGGAAGACGCTTCCTAAAGCAAGCAATGTGAGCAAAGTTAATCTTAAGGGGTGGTATGTGCCAGTTATACTAAGTGTCACCCTCGTGAGTAAGGAATTTTGTTATCCTTGGTATAGAAGGATTATCGCAAGGCGAGTAAGGGTTATCAATGATGTGAAAAGAGGCCAAAGATGAAGAGGTAAAAAATCTATAGGTAGATCGTCATAGCTCTAACTCTTAGTATTCCCCTAAAGAGGGGAATATGAAGTGATGTGACATCACGTTAGAATTAAGTGGCTCTAAGAACTATGGAATCGTAAAGGAAGAATGCGATGAAAATGAAAAAGGAATGAGCTTGCACTTATCCAAATCCTACAGATATTTTATGATTCTAGAACATTATGCAAGCACGACGCCAAAGAAAGGAAGTAAGGGTTCCTACCCGAGGTGTTATTGGTAAATAAGGAGCCAGTGCGAGACGTAAGTTAAGACAAAGGGAATAACCCAAGAGGGATTACGCAGAATATAGATATAAGAATGTGCCAAAGAGTAGTTAGTAGATGATTCATGAAGATCCTAGTTATGGATAGATAAGAGGATGCAGAAGATAAACAGAGTGGAATCCAACATGGGGAATTCAGTCTCGCAGATATGAGATTGTGACCCTTGAGAAATATCCAGATAGGAGATGGGGTAGATAAAGATATCGTACGAGTTTTACAAAAATAAAAGAGAGTACCACTGGGAATCAGTCAAAATATTAGTTCAGAAGCAACCTTACAAGCACAAGGGCATGGAGATAAGTAACAACGGATAATTATAGGCGAGGAAGAACATCAAAAACTCCGTCAAGCATGCGATGTAATAAGCTTGTAGCATTACAAGAGTCAGAAGGTCTCCCTATGTACTACAATGAAAGACTGGCTGAGGAAATAAGGAAGAAGGCTTCAATCTAAGCGCAGTGACCTAAAAAGGGAATGGTTATGTAATAATAGTCTCACAACAACGTTGTATGCACTCCATAAGAAAATGGCACTTACCGTGGCTAATGAACGGGAAGAAAAATTAGAAGTGATATTCAAGATCACATGAGTTGTATGGAATTCAATATGTGTTGGCACTAAGGTAAGCTAAGTGTGCACGCTACAAGGGGGAAGGATGACCAGGAAAAGTAATTGCTTACATTTAAAGAAACCTGAGAAGGAATGGAAAAAATCATTCGATTAATAATCTAGAGTTAGTTACGTTATGAACGCACTTGAGATAGAATTTTTATACATGCAGCATGTATGTTGACAATCATACAGACATAGAAGACTCTGGTATAAGTTAAAGGAAGGAATTGAGCCCACAGCATAGACAAAGGATTGAGTTGTTAGAAGATTGTATCATGGATATTCCATAACGCCCATGAAAGGCTAAAGTAACAACTGATACCAGGAGCCGCAGATCGGAAGATGGATTAAGACTACATAAAGGTTGATCAGAAGGAAGAGGAAACTAAAGAGTTACATCAACCAAGGGAATCAGGAATCTTATTATTGGCCCAGACAATTATAAAAATCGTGATTAAGAACATTACATGATCATCCTTAATATTAGAGGCACACGAGAGATAGTACAACAAAACCACCATATTCTATAATGGCCCTACGATAGATCCAGTTAGAAGAGTACCAGACTCATAATAAGTCAATATGAAGCTCCCACCGGATTGTGTATGCACTAGAGGTGCAAGTATTATAATAGAACTTCAAATTGTGGATGTGAATTATACTTATGTGGAAGGGAGGTTACAAAAGAGATATAAGATGTGATGCGATATTTTAAGGTAAGTAAGGTAAAGATGAACAACGTATGAGATGCTCAAGTGCAGAAGATTGTGAATAATCCATACTTCAGATAGAGGTCTAGAAGCATTGGGATTTAGTATCCAGGAAGGATACCGATGTCACTAGTGGAATATCTTCCAGCCTATGGTTTCTAGGTATCGAGAGGTCTAGTTAAGAGAATAAAAGAAGATTTTAAGACGATGTGATTTCTCGCTTGATGTTCCAAAATAACATAAGGAATTTACAGTGCAAGAAAGTTGAAGAAAAGTTGCGAGTAGTATAAATAAATATGTGTAGGTCGCAAGCTAAAGTATGGTAAAGCGACAAGGTTTTAGGAAAATAGGAGTAAGGATAAGAAAGGGCGAGTGAGAATGTGATGAGAATGGATAAGTCCTCAGGATTAAGCCCATGAAAACAAGAGAGCTGATGATTTCTCTAAGTTATTGAAAGCTCAGTATTGCCTAAATAAACTCAAAGAAGTCTAAGACTAGTAGAATTTAGAGGAGATGGAATGCTACCCTGGTAGTAGAATAAAGGTGTAATTAAGATAGATGAAGGATGATGTTTGGGACTTCGATTGAGTAATGATTTGAAGAAAAAAAGGGGGGATTTCATGAATTGTACAGGATTAAAATACCCACGTTGGGATGCAATATTCGTAAGAGGTGGATCAGTCAAATCGTTTCAGATGTTCCCCAATGAGACGTAAGCCCTAGAGACAATATATTACGTAAGAGGTTTCAAATTATCAGTAGTAGATTGCAGATCAACATTGAGGTGAATCAACAATGGATGGATAAAAGTTACAAAGTATGAGATGAGATTAGGCCATCATTCTTAAGATGAACAGTAATGAGGAAGCATTAAAGGACTTAGGCTTATACATATAGGATAAGAAACGAGAGTAAGCTAGAGTTTGGTAGCAGACCTCAGTAACGATAAAGCGAAGTAAGAGTTATGGTATAGTATGACCTACCTAGATGCAGTAAAGTCATACGGATGGATAATCGGGTCTATAAAACAAGATATAGCAATATTCGTAAGTACAACAAAGTAATAAACAAAGAACTTCAGTATACCTATAGATGGCCAGAGGGACATCTTGTCATGCTCTGTATATGTTTACAAAGTGAGGCCTAAAGATGGGCTAAAAGCTGGAGGAAAAAAGAGAGAAGAGTCGCATAGGCGCACTTATAAGGTCAGAGTCATACATGATGCATGATAGAAGGTAGCAACAGTTACGAGATTGGAAGGTTTCCGACCATAAGTCGTGGTGTGGGAAAAAGGCCTAAAGAAGGGAATGCCCCAGCCTTTGGAATTATTCACAAAACAGTTGCCTAGGTAGCAAGGAGAGTAATAAAGTATTCGGAAGACATAAGTCATGAAAATTATAAGTGCATCAGTCAACATTCAAGGACGACTGTTCCAAAGGGGGGAATGATGTTACATCCCATGTATTCGTACGTGAAAGTACGCCATAAGCGAATTGATGAAAGCTCGGAAATGAGATGTTATATCTCGTATTTTTGTACGTTAATGTTTCATCGTAAGATTAATTGACGTAAGCTCGGGAATGAGATTATTTTGAGATTATAAGTATTACGCTATTTCAAACAAGTGATAAGTAAATTCATGAAGGTGAGAGGGTAAGTGAATCAAAGAAAGTTAATTTCGTCGAAGTTTGACATTTTGAGATAAAATATAATCCAAGCTACAATACTCTGTATTTATGGATTAGTTCCATGCAAGGTACCTGCAGAGAGCCGGATGAGGGGAGACCCTCACGTCCGGTTCGGAGGGCGGGCNTGAGAGAGAGGCTGTAAGTGCATTCTCTCCTTCTCCATCTTCTGGAAAGCACTCTTTGAGCATGCTGACAGAATGATTGACACTCACATCTCTCTCATTTCCAGTGATTTCAACATGACCATGATAGTTAGGTGTATAAGGTGTGTTAAAAGTGAGTAGCATTTTAAGTAATTTGAGATAATTCTTAATTATGTGGATAGTTGGGTAATTATCTGTCAGTGAGAGATTAACAAGATAATCAAGAAGATTAGTGGATAATAAATTAATTATTTGATTAAGATTAAGGCTCCCAACGTGGCAGATCATAAGGTTGGATAAGAAAACCAAGTAATGACTCTTGGTGTAGGAAGATAGGTGGCATTTTAAGAGATTTTTGGGTGGCCAATTCTTACAAAGTGGGGCCCACACCACCAAGACTTAGAAGTCTCTCTAATTCACAAAATAACTACTATGTAATGTGTAACGCTTCACGAAAAATAGAAATTTTAAGTAGCAACATGAGTGGCTTCAATCATTCATACAAAGAGTACTTAATACTATAGCAACGTGGGATTTGCGATTCTAAGGGAGTACGGTGCAATCTTTCTCAAGAATATCATTGATCTGCCGTTTCGTGTTGTCGAAATTGACGTCTGTTAGAGGGAAATTCAAGAGAATCGGCTCATGTGTGTTAAGGCTATACCTTCTTTCTTTTGGCATGATCTATACGACACGAACGAAAAGAAAAAATGCACAATTTCAATAAATGACTTTATTCATAGAAGTATTAGAGGTGCCTATGTTCTTGAATTACCATGTGTCGTATTATTACATCATATGTTCATGGGTCTCAGAAAAATATGTAAGTTGAAAAAGTTTACTTCATGATATTACTCAAACGCATAATGGTCTTATGACATTTAAAGAGATTTTATTGACGTATTTCTTATACATTGCATTCATGTACATTGACCCATGACCTGATAGGGTTATATATGAGTATATATGTATATATATGTATATGGGATATGGAAAAAGGTTACGGCGTTATATACGCACCACTACCTGATCAGCTGGTATACGTTGATGATTTGCCCACAGTAGCCGAGATGATATGATGGGATGCCCTCAGAGGCTTGATGATGTTATGAACACATGTACCAATGCACGACATGACATTCATATGCATATGCATGACACTATGAGTATTTCATGATATACAGAGTTATTCAGACTTACATGTCGAGTCTTTTACTCCATGTTTCTCTAATGTCTATTATTTACTGATTTTTATTCCCTACATACTCGGTACATTATTGGCACTGAAGTCCATTTTGTCTGGGGACGCTGTGTTTCATGCCCACAGGTCCCGATAGACAGGTTGAGAGTCCTCCAAGTAGGCTATTAGCTCAGCGGAAGATGTTGGTGCGCTCCATTTGCTCCGGAGTCGCATATTTGGTCAGTACGATTTGATCACTTAGTGATTGATATAACAGGACTCTGTCCCGACCTTTATGGTATTTATCTACTCTTAGAGGCTTGTATACATATGTCATATACGTAACAGATTGTATGGCCTTGTCGGCCTATGTTTGGTATACGAGTGATCATTTTGGTCTTATAAGCCATATGTGTTATGTATAAGTTGGTGTTACATGTTTTATTCTAGTTATCCTACGACAGCCTTTCCGTCTCATTTACCTATGATAACATGATACGAAAAGATACATTATGTTGGTACTCGGTTGAGTAAGGTACCAGGTGCCCGTCGCGGCCCATCAGTTTGGGTCGTGACACGGCGTGTCACCCGATCCAAACAATATACCCGTGGCGGTGTGCCACCCGATCCACACATAATAATCTATAAGAAAATACGTACCGAGCTAAAATGCTCATAACTACGAAATACCCGAACATCGACCACAAGCACGCGGAGTGCATAATACAAATCCCGGGGAGAAGGATAGTGCCATACGCTACGAAACTCAAGCAAAACTATGATGCAATAAATAACATGTATCTCGAGAGCCATCCTGCTCTCACAACACCACCAATTACACGGGATCTTAATACAAGTGCGAATAATCAAACCACCTCACAACCCACCTGGCATAATATAGAATTACGCGGAATAATTGACGACATAAATAACATCCAGGGCCCGAAGATTGCTCCGCATACAACGCTAAGCTGAAATGAACACATCCGGCCTGATATAGAGACCACATTCACATTTAGTTCTACCCACAAACCTCAAGCTGATTCTGATTGTACCGCACTAGGCTAATAAACTTTCAAGGATCCACACTAACCTTTTTCCCATGACACACAAGAACAACCGTCAATCCGGCACAAACACCCACAGTCCGTAATCCAATGGATAGAGCGCCTTCCAGGCCTAAACTCTCACATTAGCGATAGTACTATAATCTCCATACTTGGTTCCAATCTTCAATCAATCAGGTGACTATAGGTCACACTTATACCATCTTCCTGTGGGATACGCTTCCACGATCTTCTGCACTAGGTGACAAGTCTGCACATCCACACCACCGGCCATACTAATGATGTAAAGAAAACCGGGAATCCATAAATCGGAACACAAAGCCCCTTACAACGGACAATGATCTCAAGTGATGCCAAAGACAATACCAGCTTACTCCAACCATCTGAATCATTTCCTTCTCATCCAAGCTCATAACATTCTTGTCTACACCAAACCGCAACCTTGATCCTCAACTTCCAATTCCCATGTCACTCACTGCACCTAGCATGCCAATATGCGAGAATTCTAGCATCCCATCATAACTCCTAAACCCCTAATAGAATAAACACTCCATCATATAGAAACCTTTCATTTAACTCATTTCAGGAGAACCATCGCAACACGTGACTGAATTCCCATAACTGCAGAAAATACAAACCTCGAGTAGTGGTCTAAACCACTATAACTCTTCCAGGATCCATCTACACATAACATGTCATAATACTCGAATACCTCCATATAAAAATCAATTACGACGGCCTTCAAGCCCTGCATGTGCCGCCACAAATCACATGTATAACTTAACATGCTGAAGGAACTGACCATTGCCACCATCACGCCAATTCAACCATTGCTAACCTCCCAACTTCTTCTAATTTACTCCAGACTTGCCTTAGGAATATTAATAGCTTCATTTAACACATAACGACCCCAAATCCGCACTCATCCTGAGTAAACTTATTTCACGAGATCATGTTGTCTCTAAAACCCACGAACCATATCATACCCTCCTTGTGCGCATATTCGTATCTTCAACTGGTACACCCATTCTAGAAATTCCTCTATGAGCCCGAAGTTATTTTCCTTCCATTCCTCCAATTCTACACTGCGGACCGCTGATAACATAGAAAACTCCAAGACCCTCTCATAATTCACTACAAAGCTTGATACTTAACCATACCACGGACTTAAAATCCATAGGCACCGCAATTTAATTTCGAATCTACTAGGACCATTGTTGAGAGTCACTCACTCTTGCTTGTCCTCATATTTAACCAAACTCCAAGGCCCTGCTAGAACATAAACACCCTCTCCAAGATCAACCGGCTGAATTCCTTTCCTTATACATCACATCCACACACATAGACTCTAAGTCTTCCCAAGACCTGAACATGAACCGATAAGGCCAAATATAACACACATTCATCAATCCTTTGCTCAAATTACCACTGATGTGTTCTTCCCTTAGTCGTAATAACCCACTGATTCACTGATAACTAGAAACCGCACCCGTAGACAACCATGTAATCCAATCATAGGTGGGGATCTCTCACTTAGCTTGAAGCTACATTTACATAACCCTGGGACCTACTGAGGTTCCTTCTTCCCCATTGACATCAGCTAAAAGTCCAACAATGCATTCCACACTCGAAGTCATGTTGTATCCAAATAAAATCCATGGTCCTAACTGCCCATCACGATTCCTAAATTGCTCTAATCTTCCCTCAAGGCATGTGGCTATCCTATCACGGAACCCATATGCTACTCTGCCACCCTCCCACTTTGGCTAAACCCTCTCTTTTAAGAAACCCTTCGACTTCTACTTTACACACTTGACCTTCTAGCAATTCAACCACCGCAAAATACCTCCCACATGTCTTTCCTCTTCATTTGCTGCCCAATTATTGCCCCTAATCTGGATCCATCTCTATAATGCCCGAACAAATGAGTCTCTACCAACTTTAAACCTCTTAGAAGATCATCTTTCTCGAGCCAACATTAGGAACACCGATTCGATTCTGAACCACTGCACACCGCGATTTTCTGATAACTGCTTCGTCAACACCATTTCATAATACCCCACCCTGAAGGCGAATTGAAGAAAACCATAACACCGGCGAACTTAGCACATTAACCAACGAAAACGGCACCACATCCCAGATGAAAATTCGACCATGCTAAAAAATACCAAGTCTCGTCACTCCAGCAACCCAAACTTGAACATTCCTAGTCCGATTGCCTTTCCTTTGCTAGAAATATAAGCGTTGAACCTCTAAATCATGTGCTAAGAAATCCTCCTTTCAAGTCATTCACTGCCGCAATCCATAAATAAGACCCTATTATTACACCAACACCGTAAAATAGCAATGAATGAATCATCGTAACAATCACTGCGCAACTTCAAAACCATAGGCAATACCGATACTGAGCTGAAACGACAGAACATCCTTCCGCAAGGCGACGATAATTTCCCAATCAAATACGTAGGTAGAAACATCCTGCACCATATCTGTAGTACCATTACAATTCTTCGATTCCCGATTGATAAAAAGCTCTTCACGTGGCATAAAATTGAATAGGAAAGACATAAAGGTACAAGCCTCAATAGGATCAATTCGCACGATGAGGAATCAAAAAGGGAAGTTCTCCTAACAGCCTTGTAGCCTCTCGAAGATAAGTACAGACGTCTCCGTACCAATCCGCAAGACTCTACTAGACTTGTTCATGACTCGTGAGACCTAAGTGAACCTAGCACTCGGATACCATGTTGTCACGACCCAAAATCCACTAAAAGTCGTGATGGCGCCAAACACCGCTATCAAGCAAGCCAAAAATAAATACTTAATTTGATTTTCATTTTAATATTTTTGAAATCATGTTTCCTTCAATTAAATAGTAAAAGATGGAATATACAGAGTAAATGGTGATACCTTTAACCATTTCAATACAGAACAATCCCATAATCATCCCAAAATCCGGAGTCACAAGTGCATGTGCGTTAACTAGGAATATAAAATAAAATACAGGAACTGTCCGGAATACAAATTGGACAGGAAAAATATAAATACTCTGAAGGAGACTCTGCTAGTTGCGAGTCAATAAATGGAATGCAGCTCACCTAGGTCCCCGCATGTATACACACCTCTACTCTCCTGGACGTGCATGATTTTAGATTTTGGGTCGACCACTTTGTGTTACACCAGAAAATTAAACCTATTATGTCATTATATATAGCTATAGCTTTTAATTTGTTGTGCAGCAGAGTCCGTGTATAGTTAAGTAAACCATATCCTAGAATGTGTCTATTAGGTTTATGGAGTGTTTGGGTGAAGGGAGGCCACTAAAGCTATTGTATGAATACCAATGATATGAAACAAACAGCAAGGCATCCAAATTTACTAACTTTCAGAAAGAACTTTAAGAAATAATTCTTTAATCCAAAACCCTAAAATAACATTATGTTGAATATTTTAAGAGTTTAATTGCACTTGAATTCTAATGAATTCTTCGTAAACTAGATTTCAAACACTGACATTTAGTACTTTAAACTAACTTGATTTTTGTGACCAAATTTATCACTTAATTAATTAGAATATTTATACAAGGATTGATATCATATGATTAAATGTGCTTTTGATCAGGTATAATATTTGAAGATTCAACTAAATTAGATTTTTTAGTAGAGCACAGATTTGGATAACTATAGAAGATCTAAAGGTATGTACCTACTACTTTAAGGATTTAAACTCTAATCCAAGGTAGTCGCACAGAAAGCTCATACACAAAAACCTAAACGGAGTACTACAAATTAATCTACAACTTTCTTCTCCATCTTTGAGACCTACTATCCAAAAAATCATTTATGCCCTATTTGTATAGTATAATTTTTCATAAGAAACAGATTCAATAGAGTCCCCATTCCGTAACCTTGATCCACTACTAAAGATATTCGTGCATCGCACAAATGTAGAGCACAAAATTTGTTAGCGAATATCGTTCGGCATATTTACCCTTTAAAAAGATTCTTCACATTAGACACAAATGTAATTTAACTATTTTACTAATATTTAGGAAGTGATATTGAATTATTTTTCTAATATTCAAGAACAAATATTTAATTATTTTTCTAATATTTAATAGTGCTTTCATTCTTTTTCCTAAAACACTATAATTCGTTCATGTGTAAGAAGGAATTGAAGGTTCTTCAATTCCAAAAATTCTAAACTAAATAAAAGAGAAAAGATAACTTTTCAAGAAGCGATTAAAAATTGTTTACTCCTCCAAATTTGCTTTAAACATCAATTCTCCCCTCAACTATTAACAATAGACATTATATTTATTAATTTTAAAAGTTTAAACCATTTATTTTATACACAAACATAGTTTTTAATATATTACTAATTGAGAGTGAAATACATGTGTAACTACGCGTACTCTAAGACTAGAAAACTAAAAAAGAAAGAAAAACCAGTGCGGAATTTTTTTTTAACAAAAGCCAATTTCGCGTAGTAGGGCTGGGCGTTCACAAACCTTATTATTATTATTATTACTATTATTATTGGGAACACTTTGCTTTGGTAATTTAACTTATGATTTGACATTTGATGTCTCATTTCCTCGAGAAGTCCAGAACCTGTTTGTAGTTCTTTTTGACAAGTATGGCAGAAATGCGTGTAAAAAAAGAGTTACATATCTATGTATAACTCTCTTTTAAAGAGCTCTATACCTTAACAGACGTTTTGGTCGTTAACGTATATCGCTCTTTAAAAGAGTGTTATACCATATAACGCATTTAAAAATCGCGTTATGCCTGGACTGATAAGACAACTATGCATAGCGCGGTATATAAAAGCGCTATATGTATAGTGTTGTTTTATACCGCGCTATACATACTTAAATAACCTTCCCCTTCCCTTCTTCCCCACGATCAAACCAGTCCCCCCCTCCCCCCCACGCACATTTTTTTAAAAACACAAGCGGTCCCCTCCCTCCCCCCCCAAAAAAAAAATTTCTCCAAAAAAAATTCGAGTGGACCCCACCCGTCACACAAAAAGACAAGATTGTAGGTCCTACATCCTGGCCAAACCTTCTATTGTTGTGGTTTGCTTGTTGCGGACTCAAATTTTCAAATTTCATCAACTTTTCAAAAAGCATAAATTGAGGTATTCCGACTTAATTTATGTCCAAACTCGTATAAATAATGTATATTAGTTATTTTGAATGTGTTCCTTGTTGTTTGGTATTTTCTTTTTTTCGATTAAACTGACATGTTATTTTTTTCCGGACTAAGATATTAGTGTTCTCAAAATATATTTAAAAATTGAGAAATTATTATTATTTATTAATAAAAATGTTAATAAATTACTTTTGTTGTTTTATATGTATTTTCGTGAATGTTTTGTGATTAAAATATATTTTTTATTTTTATCTAGTTTAGATTATTTATTTGCTTAAAGACTAGTAATATAGTGCCCTTTTAGCATAGTCAAATATAGAGCCTTTTAGCATAGTATCCATGTTGTTTAAGTATCTCTTATGCTGATAGATCAAACACAAACTCTGTCCAATTTACAAAAATTAATTATTTAATTTACAAAACAAACATACAAAATTATGAAACTAACATGTAAAATAATAAAATTGACACACGTAAGAATTCAGGATAGCTTGGTGCCACTGGGCCTCAAATATCGAGCTTGGAACCCATAGATATATACTCTGTCCAATTAAATATTGTATAATTATAAAAATTAATTATTTAATTTACAAAACAAACATACAAAATTATGAAACTAACATGTAAAATAATAAAATTGACACACATAAGAATTCAGGATAGCTTGGTGCTACTGTGCCTCAAATATCGAGCCTGGAACCCGTAGATATATACTCTGTCCAATTAAATATTGTATAACTATAAAAATTAAGTATTTAATTTACAGAACAAACATATAATTAATGTTGTTTAATTTACAGTAGATGACATGGACGTGTCGTCTATGTATCCGGACCTTTCTACGATGAGCTATTAGTGTTACAGGGCGATCATAGGTCGTTCCACGTATGGGAGGGAGAGTTCCTGGCACAGTCTCTCCGTGCCAGGAGAGTGGACAACATGTGGGATTTTATGAAGGACAGAGATCTCCATCCCCGTGTAGTCCAGCGCCTGCAGGATACGGGCTTCTACAGGATTTTGAAGATCGGGCGGATGCAGCTCGACTGGTCTTTGGTCACGGCCCTGATAGAGCAGTGGAGACCGGAGACGCACACATTCCACCAGCCCATTGGTGAGGCCACCATCACGCTGCAGGACGTGGAGGTTTTATATGAGCTGCCCGCTGATGGACTGTCTGTTGCACTGCCTCGGGCCATGAGGGAGATGATGCATGGTTAGTATTTGGACATGCTGTAGCAGTTCACTGGTTTCAGGCCACAGGATAAGACTGCACACTCAGGGTCTAGTCGCATGAGTTTGACAGCTATTCGATAGCATTTGGAGATATTGCACCCCAACATCACTGGCGAGACAGATTATCTGCATATTCATCGGTATACGAGGTTGTTGCTGCTCCTTATGTTTGGAGGGGTCTTGTTCCCGGACACTTCGGGGAAACTAGTCAGCTTGAGATTTCTTCATCGTCTTGAGCGGCTAGATGATTTACCCCAGTACAACTGGGGTGCTTCTGTTCTCGCCTACTTGTACAGGCAGGTGTGCCGGGCGAGCATGGGCACCCAGTATGACGTATGTTGATTTTCGTCGTTGCTACAAGTGACAACATATTCGATTACTCTATCCATTCCTTCTAATTCTATCTAGTAAAAATTTATCTCAAATTTTATGTCAACTTATATGTGAGGTTTGGGCCTGGGAACGGTTCATGCAAGTGCAGCCACCTTTACTATGTACCACCTCCGTTTCTCCCTCTATCTTGGAGGTGGTTTCTCCGACGTGGATATGTATGAGATTACGACGCTCGACATAATCTCCCCCTTTGTAGGGATTTTTTGGATATGCTGGAGGGCGCACATGTAAATATGTACCTAAGTTTACTTAGTATAGCTTCACATTTGTTGCGCATACTCACATTTTCTGTTGTTATTTAATAGTTCATCTGGATGCCAAACAACGACGACTTGATAGGTGGCCTGCCCCAATTATTGCTCGGTCGGCCGACTGATTTAAAGCACTTCTGTCCCGTTGATGTGCCTCGATATTGTGGAGCTTCATGCTACCGAGTGGGTACTTCGCCAGTTTGGTCGTCCGTAGCTTGTATAGAGAGAGCCCACATGGGAACCCACACATTATCAGTGGGTTGATCGTTCGAGGGTGGACGAGATGCATATATGGCATGGCTAGAGGCGCAGGTCGATACTTGGGACCGGCGAGCTAATCTGATTCTGCCCCCCCCCCCCCC